>CAUYRT010074862.1:0-30791 GCA_963574885.1 Lepilemur ruficaudatus
TATACCTCGCTAGTAAGCCTGGAAATGCTCCAAAACATCCCAAAGCAGAGTTTCATCTGTCAGTCATTGTAGCTCATTAGCAGCCCTGGAAGGCTAAGTTCATTTCACACATAGGGAAACTGAGCCCCAGGAAAAGGTCACCTGGGAAGAGAGAAAGGGCTTAAGGACTAAACCCCAACTCTTCTGCTTCTATCCATGGTTCTATTCATTGGATAAGTCAGAGAATCATCTCTGTTTAGAATAGAAAAGGCCAGAAGCATGTTCTTCATGGTCTCTATAAGAGCAACTGTGTTCTTTTTTCCCCCCCTTGATTGTTTTAGGTTCTAACTCTTCAAAAATCACTCCTTCCCATTTTGCGCAAAGCAGGTGCCCCTGGGAGTTCAGGGTAACAGGTTTGCATGACTAATATCTCTTACTTCCTGAGCTGTCTAGCAGGCTTAGAAATGGAAATAAATGTTCAAACACTGACAAATTAAACCTGGGGGAGAACACAATGAAGAGTTAAGAGTAAAGTGGGAGAAGCAGGGGCTCTGGTAAGAGTTGAACGTCTGAGGCTGGAAGACTGTTCTGTTAGCTCCCTGGGGCCACCAAAATCCCCAACATAGGCACAAGAAGGCCAGGATCCTTGTCCTACCTTAACAGTTGGGAAATAAATACCCAGCTTTTCCTACTCTATGTGAATATGGTTGGTTAGTTTTGCTTTAGAGAAAGGGAATCTGGCTGGCTGGAATCTTTAAAAAGCATCATGTCCTTCTCTTGGCCTCCAAGCAGAGCAGTGTCTGCGTCATTCTTGGTGGCTGCCATTAGGGAGTCTTCCTCATCTTCCTGCCAGCCCTGTACAGACTCTCGGTCTCCTCCATCTAAGCGCCTGTTCATAAACGTGCTCTTTCCAACTCACCTCCCACTGCCAAGTGTGGCACATTCACAAGTCTGACCTTGATAACTCATTCACTTTTCTGCATCAATTGTGGAATTCTTTCTCAGTCACTCACTAGTGCTATTACCAAGAAGAAGGGCAGCTAGGTGACAGTACAGAACAGTGGCTAGTACCAAGGTCTTTCTGGTTGCCACTGAGAAATGCGAAGTGACTTTTTGAGGGAGATGTATCTTATTTTATTCTTTAAGCTAAGGCTAAAAATAAACTCCCATTTCCTGAGCCTATAACAACTAAAAACAAAATGAAGAATCCCAGGAAGGAAGGTTGGGCTGGGAGCAACTTCCTTGGAATTCATGCTTTGCCATGGATAATCTTCAACATACACACAATCAAGAGGTAATGTATTATAGACAGTATTTATTATGTTTAATATGTATACCTTATATGTGACCAGATAGTTTCTGTTAATACATATTGGTTTGATTAATGAATTAATGAATACAGTATGTGTTTCTATCCAGCATTACTCAGACCGCACTTGGAATATTACGTTCGGCTCAAGGCATGTACTCTTTTAAAAAGTTCAGAAATCCGTAACGGTAAGAGGACTAAAACAATGTATCATGAGGAACAGCTGAAGATTCTGGGATATTTATTTTTGAGAAAAAGAATACTCAGGGATGACACTAGACCTTTTTTTTAAAAAATATTGGAAGGGCTTCTTTGTGGCAGTGAGTTTTCTTCTATGAGTCCAGAGATCTGAGTAAGCATCAGTAGTAGAGATTGCAGGAAAGTAAGTTGCAGCTTCCATGAAGAAGACATTGAACTATCTTGGATGTTTTAGATGGGAGGCCTACTTTGGGTGGAGGCTGGGCCAGATATCCTTGGTGGCCCTTTTTTGCTATAAAATTATGTGTGCATGTGCATTAGATACGATAATGGCTCTCCTCCTGTATCCAGACAGGTTTCTGCTTGTTTTTTAATGGAGGGAATGTGGACAAGACTGTCCTCTGAAAGTATGCTATTTGAGGGAATGTGAACATGGTCTATATATAGATGCACGAGCCTATAGCAGTAATGCCTAACTTTTATGAAGCACTTACCACATGCCAGATGATGTCCTAACCACTTTCCCTGCATTGTCCCATTCAAAGCTCTCAACCATTCTGTGAGGAGCTGGGGGCCATTTATTTATGCCCCCATTTTACAGATGAAACTGAGGCTCCAAGAGGTCTCAGATAATATGCCCAAGGGCACACAGCTCAGTAGAGTTGGGATGTACATCTGGTGTGTCTGATGATCAACCGTATTAAAGAGGACTCATGATTTGTGTTTAAACACAGACACATATTCTGAGACTGTACATGTGTTAGAGACCAATGTCAAAGGGCAGAGCCATGTAAATACTCGCTGCTATCCAATTCAATCCTGCTCATCCGATGATGGGCCTGGAGGAGGGGAGGGTTAGCTTCTCTTCTAAGTGAGGCTCTCTCCCTCCTTCCTTTAGAATCACTTACTTCAACCATACGGAGCCCAGAGGCCCATGCACATGCTGGGCCATGATATTCTGGGGTTTTCTTACCATGGCCCATCATGGAGTATAAATAATCTCAAGTTTTGTATTAGTAGTTGCAACAAGTGAAATTTTCTGTGACTTATTAATTCTTTTTGGTATTTGTGTGTTTTGTGTCTGTGTGTATATTTATGTGTGGGGTGCTGGTTTTGTTTTCCTAATGGATGAAGTTGGCATCAGAGTAGCTGAGCTCTTTTCAGTAGGCAGAAGCCTCTAGGTGACCAAGGATGGCCAAATAAAGGGACATCCTTTCCGTAATTTGTCTCCAACAATCACTTAATGGCTGCAGGAAATTTCTGCGCAATGGGTGAATAGTGTGGGTCCATTTTGATCAGCCCTTCGATGCAGCAAAGCCCACTGGCTTTTAAGACCCAGGCAGCAAACAAAAAGTGGTCTTTATCCTCACACACCAAATCTGTGCGTCAGTAAAGTGCAGGCCCTGACAGGAATTTCAATTATTTAATCAAAAAGAAAATGAAAGAGGTCTTAAGTGTTGTGATTCGAAGACAGCCTTTTCATAGACCAATCTAGGGTGCGCTCACGTTGAATATGAAGCAAAATGGGAAGGAAATTAAGGCAGCTTCGGCTTAAATCATGTGATTGCAAATAGTAAATTAGTTTCTCGATGTTTTCATTTAAGTGTTTAAGTGGAAGGTTTTATTCCTAATGTAGTGTAGTGACACAGAAGAGAACCCTCTGCCGGCTCCAGCCTCCCCCACCTCCCCTCCGCAGTGCATTTGCCCTGGGGAGGGAGAGGGAGGATGAGAGGCTAAGATGAAGAGAGAAGGGGAAGCAGAGCCTCAGTCACGTTAAGGTGCTTTTGTTTCAAATTGCTACCAAAGTACGCTTTCACAGCAAACTCATTAATCGAGCAGATGACTAACGTCTGTTGAAAATGTACTAAGCGAAATGCATTTAATTTGGAAGGGAAATCAGGAGCTGCATTAGTCAGAGCATATAAATGGCAGCATCATCCATTTGGCTGTTGTTTTGTTTGATGTAAACTCACTGAATTTGTTCCTAAGGGATAAGGGTTGGGTAAAAATGGTCAACATTGTGCTTGAGAGAAAACATGGCCCTCTGGCTTTTAAAGGCTTCCGTGTGGTTTTGCCGGGGTTGGAACCAGAGCCTGCTATTGTGGTGGGAGCAGGGGTCAAAGGAATCTCTTGGGAAAGTGCTAATTGGGTTGGACAGAGATGACCTCTGACTGGAGCAACAAGTAGCTGGGTCATTTCTTTGCAAATGAACATCCCTTTGTGTTTGTAATTAGCTTTGATTATTCGGCGGGGAGTTTTCCTCGGTGCACTGGGAGAGGTCAGGCTCTGGGTTCATCCATAGACCAACAGAGGGTGGACTTTTAATATCAAATTAGGCAAGAGGCCTGGCTTCTCTGCGGGTGGGATTCGCCAGCACCCCTCCTGCAGCCCACAGCGGGAGGAGAGTGTTTTGAGCTGGCCTCTGGCTTCCTTCTTCTACGGTTACCAGCCCTTGGCTCTGCCAAAGCACATTTCAGTTCCCTTCATCCAAGTCCCACCTTTTCCTTGAAGTATCCTTTGCCCACCTCAGGCCAAGAGATCTTTTTTCTCTAGACTTCTAGAAAGCTTTTAACTTTTGCCATTGTTCAACTTTCTATGGTCGAATGGCATTTTCGATACTTCCTTTTCCTTTTTGTAATGGGAATTTCTAGCAAATAGAAAAACAAGAAAATGGTAAAAGGAAATGCCATGTATCTATTACTGAAACTTAACCATTATTAACATTTTGTCATATTTATTTTATCTTTTTTCCCCCTGAGGTTTACTTAAAGTTAATTCAGATACTATAAAGTATATAATCAGATATACTTAAAGTTAATTCAGTTAATTCAGACAATTAGGGTGATGTTTCATCCTAATTAAGAATGCACCTCTTTTGTTAAAGGACATTTTTTCTGTATAACCACAATATCATTATCATATCTGACAAAATTAACAATGGTTCCTTAAAACCATTCAATACCTAGTCCATATTCAAATTTTCCCGTTTCTCAAATCTATCTTTTATGGTTGATTTGTTCAAAGCAATATCTGATCAAGGACCACACACAGTGTTTGATTTTGTCTAGGTCTCTAGTCCTCACTTTTTAAAAATTTCCTCATGATACTGCCTTGTTGAAGGAAATGGGGAATTGCCCCACAGAATGTCCTCTTGGATTTGTCCCACTGCTTCCACGCAGTGTAGTTTAACTTGCTCTTCTAGCCTTTGTCTTTTTCGTAACTTGAAGTTAGGTCTAAACCTGAATGGATTCAGGCTCAACATTTTGTACAAATACTTTATAAATACTTCGGTTAGCATCATGACAGGGGCATACATAATGTTTAGTTGTCTCAACGTTAGGGGTGGACCACTGGGTGCAGGTGGTGACAGGCTGATCCCCGCATATAAACTTATACTTTCTTTTTTAATCTTTAGGCTGATACTTTGGCACCAAGAAAAAATCCAATTTCTCCCATTTCACAGCCAAAATCAAATGAGGGCCAGGGATACTGCATTAGAGAGCTTTCTATTAATATTTTCTGCAGCACCTAGTACTGCAAGATATATATTAATAGTAACATTCAGTGAATACGAGTTGAAGCGTGAATGAATGAATGAATAAATACAAAATGTTTTGAGTGATTAAATGGAAAATTTAACATAATGAGAAATGTTGCAACCCTATCTGTGATTGATGTATTTGTGAAAAAGTCCAACACCTTTAGAAGTCATGAAATGCTAACATTTTATTGGATGTGGAGAGACTCAGGTTTTCTAGCCTCAGGTTTGTCTCTGATTTGCTGTGTGACTTTGGACAAATCACTTACCTTCTCTGGAGCATATTTGTACAACAAGGAATACAAAAAGGAAACAAAATCTCGTAGATTCTATTAGCCTTGGCATTCTAGGATTCTAAAAATTACAAAGCTAGTTGGAGCCTACAGATCTTAAACCCACTTGAATCTGGGTTTTCCCTGTGCACTATAGGCTTGTGGTGTTTAATAAGCTTAAAGGTTGTCATAGCAACCACCCTCCCTACAGCTTGTTATCTGATAACCAGCCATTCCAGCTCCATTGCTACCTTGGATCTCTGCCCCATTTGGTATTGAATTGAAAAGGTGACCAGCCTTCATGCCATTTTATAAATGATGGAAAATACTTGTTTCTTTCCCAAGCAAAGTAAAATCTTCCAGGCTGTGTCATTTGAGTGGCTCTTTTATCAATGCATTTATTTATTTATCCACTCATTTATTCAGTTAGTTGGTATTTACTGAGACCTTACCATGCACCAGACATTGTGCTAGATGCTTGGAATATATTAATAGTTGGTTCCCCTTGCATAGAGTTTGCAGTCTAAATAGGAAGACAATTAAAGAGGTATTTACAATATAGTGAAACAAATAAGATGATATCAGAAGTGTGTGGCAGCACAGAGAAAGGGCACCTAACCCACCTAGTGGCATCAAGGAAGACCTCTGGGAAGACGTGATATTTTTTTTCTTTTGGACGTGATGTTTCAGCTGAGAACCGTAAGGCAGTGCTCGAGTGAGAGATGGCTAGAAGAATAAATGTTCCTGACAAAGGGGGTAGCTTTTACTAACACTCAAAGATGAGAGAGAATGTGGTTTATTTAGAGTTTAGGTCACTGGAAAACTACCAATTGGTTTTTTTTCTTTTATTATTTTAGTAATATATATAACATACTACAAAAGGATTTTAAGCATGTACTAACATAATCAGACTTACATTTTTGAATGATCCCTCTGGCTAATGAAGAAAGGATTGGAGGGAGTGAAAAAAGAGGGACAGAGAGATGGCCAGCAGTTAATATCATGCCATTATCACGAAATTTAAAAGCCATTTGTATTTATATCGTTTAAGCTACTACAACCCTGTCTGACATCCATAGAAACTAATAAATATTTGTTGAATGAATGAATGATTGTTTGTTGACTAAACGACTGAGTGGACAATCTGGAAACACCAGTCATTGACTTTTTGGATTTTCCAGTATCTTTCCTCTAATTCCTCATGCACAGAGACTTGAGATAAAATTTCCTAAAGCATGACCATTTATGGTTACAGCTCTGCTAAAAAATCCTTCATTGGCCTCTACCCCCACCCTACTGTCTTCGAAATTAGGGACAGTCTTCTGACTTTCTTTCACAGGCCTCATTAATAAGATCCTGACCACACTTCCAACTACTACTCCAAGTGCCCGCTCCAGTTATAAGAATCTCAGCGTCCTGCGCCTGCACCACGTTCCACCCGCCTCTGAGCACTGGTCGTGCTATTCTCAGACGGAGCAGTTTCATCAAGCTCGGGTCCATCCTCATGCGCAGAGTCCACAAAGCCTTGATGGCCCAGCTCTAGTCCCACATCCTGCATGAAGCCTTCACTTGCTTATCATATCTGGTGGATGATTTAAATAAAATTTTATTGAAAATTAAAGCAATACTAGCTTCTTTATTCAATTATAAGTCAAAATGTGGTTCAGTTGAAAGAGCCCAATCTTTGACCTGTGCAAGCCTGGATTTGAATGCCTGCTGTGTGGCCTTGTAAGTCCCCTCTCTGGCTTCAGTTTCTTGAAATGTAAAACTAATTATGGTAACTTGGCAATGTGGATTAGAGAAAACATATTAAAGCACCTAATACAATGCCCATTGCAAAGTAAGTGTTAGAAGCTATTATCCTTAATAATAATTAACATTTTCATCTTGTTGGACAGTTTTCAAAGATCTATGGCATACATTTCTTTTATTTTTAAATATTTAAATTAATCTTTTTTTTTTTTGAAACAGAGTCTCACTCTTGTCACCTCAGTGAAAGTACAGTGTCATCATAGCTCACAGCAGCCTCAAACTCCTAGGCTCAAGCAATCCTCCTGCCTCGGCCTCCCAAGTAGCTGGGACTACAGGCACGTGCCACCATGCCCGGCTAATTTTTTCTATTTTTGGTAGAGATAGGGTCTCACTCTTGCTCAGGTTGGTCTCCAACTCCTGACCTCAAGCTATCCTCCTGCCTCAGGCTCCAAGAGTGCTAGAATTACAGGTATGAGCCACCACCCGGCCTCTATTGCATATTTTCATCACAAAATCATTCCTACAACAGGCCTCTGAGGTAGATAACATCCCCATTTTGCAGATAGAATGACTAAGGCTCACGTGGGTTAAAGGATCTACTAAAAAACAAAAGTATTGTCCTTAGATTGTTTTCATGAGAATTGCCTGGGGCTCTCTGATATGCCACAAATAGGAGCATAAATTGATACTACCTCTATAAAGAACAATTTGGCAAAGCCTATCAAAATTACAAATTTGATGCAGCAATTCATACTCTAAGAATTTCTACAGATATACTTGCCCATGTGCAAAATGATTTATGTGTATAATTATATATTATATTGATTTATTGCAGCACTGTCTGCAATAGCAAAAGATTGGAAACTTCCTAAATATTCATATTATGATGATATTATTATCATTAACAGGAAACTGGTTAAATAAACCGTGGTTCATCCATTAAAAAAAAAAATTAAGTGAAAAAAAAAGGGCACAAAGGAGTATGTAGGATGCTACCCTTTATGTAAAGAGAGAGAGAAAGGATGTACATATGTGTGAGGAATATCTCTCTCTGTAAAGTCATACCTCGCTATACCTGGGATTGGTTCCAGAACCCCCGTGGATATCCAAATTCATGGATGCTCAAGTCCCTAATATAAAATTGTGTAGTATTTGCATATAACCTATGCACATCCTGCTGGGTACTTTAAATCAACATTAGATTACTCGTAATATCTAATACAATGTAAATGCTATGTAAATAATTGATATACTTATTGGTTTTTAAATTTGTATTAATTTTTATTATTTTTTTATTGTTTTTTTCCTTAGAATATTTTTGGTCCATGGTTGGTTGAGTCTGTAGATGCAGAGCCTGGGGACACAGAGGACCAACTGTGTGTGTGTGTTATGCTTAAAATATCTCTGGAAAGATACCAAGAAAGTGATAACAGTGGTTGCCTCCGAAGGGAGAATTGGGTGACTGTAAGAGACGGAAAGGGGAGATTTTTCACTTCTTAACTTTTTTTTAATCACTTTTGACTTTTGAATTATTTGCATATATTATCTATAGAAAATTAATGCGTCTTCTAGTTGGGAAAACAGAAAGTGGTCATGACAAGGATAAAAAATATCAATGTAATAGTTAGCCTCTGCCAAAAGTCCAGTGAGTTGTACATCTGTTAATACTACAATGACTAAATATTGTGGGAGGAGTGGCTTTCTGGGAGAGAAGGGAATAAATTGGATCTTGATTTGGATGGGGATTATCTATGTAGAAGGAGAGGTAATAGGGAAGATCTTCCAGAAAGAAGACAGATGAAAGCAACTTGTAATAACTGAGCTAATAATTGAGAGGCTAAGAAGCCAGCGTGCAAAGTGGAGGCCATGTTTTCATTCAGTTTTGAAGAGCTTTACCCAAATTCACCAGCCCATTGTTCCTTCTATACTCCATAAAACCACATGGTATTTAAAGAAACAGCAGCAACAGCAACACATGGTATTGCCATATCACCCCAAGGAGCTGCTCACCTTCCAGCCAATAGGGAAGGATCTGGCAACCAATATTAAATTATTCTTTTGCCTGGGAACTGTCCAATAATACTGCAGTCAATCAGAGAAGTATTTGTGTGTCAATTTTGGGAGAGTCCACTACTATGCTTTGGAAAATATTAAAAACACAATAGATAAAATTAAATCCTTGGCCTAAAAGTGGAAGCAAGATATATATACTTGTGAGAAAAAGCCTCCAAATGCATACCCACCATTTTATATTTAATAAATGTTTGCAGGTGTGAGCTGCATAAATCACAGAGCTCTTGGATTCACCATCTCCCACTATCATTTCTCGAACTCCTGACCTTGAGCAATCCTCCCGCCTTGGCCTCGTAGAGTGCTAGGATTACAGGCATGAGCCACTGCGCCCAGCTTCCACTATCATTCTTTTTTTATTTTTTTGAGACAAAGTCTCACTCTGTTGCCCAGGCTAGAGTGCCGTGGTGTCAGCTTAGCTCACAGCAACCTCAAACTCTTGGGCTCAAGCGATCCTTCTGCCTCAGCCTCCCGAGTAGCTAGGACTAGAGGCACGCGCCACCATGCCCAGCTAATTTTTTCTATATATATTTTTAGATGGTCAATTAATTTCTTTCTGTTTTTTAGTAGAGACAGGGTCTCGCTATTGCTCAGGCTGGTTTTGAACTCCTGACCTTCAGCGATCTGCCCGCCTCGGCCCCCCAGAGTGCTAGGATTACAGGCGTGAGCCACAGCGCTCAGCCCCACTATCATTTCTTATCTGAATTACAGAGACAGCTCAGTCTGTACCACCTTAATGATGAAATTATTTTATTAAGTAAGTAAAATGCACAGAGAAGCTCTTGTTTTTGTTCGCTTCTTTGTTTTACATGTTTGTGGTAGCATGCATTTAGGGGTATGTGGGTATGTATGTGAGGCAGATGTAAGGCTTCTACTTTTCCTGTATTTCTTTGTTCCCTGCACTTCTCTCTGCCCTCTCTCTCCAAACCACTCCACACAGAGCTTAGCGTGGTGGACACTCAATAAATGCTCTTTGCCCGACTAGTTTCCCATCCCCCTACACACACCCAGAAGAAAACAGACTTGGTATTGATCCTAACGTATTTTCTAATCTGATGTTTTTGACCTCTGGCTGGGGGTAAGTAGGAACGCAGATATTGCGGACATCTAATAGGAAGATGTTTAAAATTATTTTTAAGGTATCTTCTAGAGCTAAATAAAGATTCCTCACTCTTACCCAGGAGAACACTGCTTATTGCTTGTCACCTCCTTCTCAATACTTTTTTTCTTGACGTGAAACTCCTTCTAGAATTATATAAACCTACTTTTACCTAGCAACATGGTGTTGGATTCATTAACCACTCATGTCCATGGCAGCTCTAGAGTTTCTGTATTGAACATTTGGCCTTGTTTTTATCAGCTAGTCAGGCCACCATTGCCTGCATTAGATCACCACCACCACCACCATCCCCACTACTATCATTACCATCACTACCACTACCGCCACTGTCACCATCACCACCATCACTACCACCATCACCACTGTCACCATCACCACCATCACCACCACCACCACCACCATTACTACCACCATCACCACCACCACCACCACCACCATTACTACCACCATCACCATCACCACCACCAACACCGTCATCACCACCACTACCACCACCATATATATATAACTAGAACCTAAATACCAGAAAGGCTGTTTTGAAGTATTGACTTTAGAATATGTGTGTGTGTGTGGGGGGGTGTAACATCCTTTTTGGTATTTTAGGATCTAGCTTTTGTAGCCATAGTGTGAATTTATAAGCCCTCCAGTGAAAAGAAGAATTGGGGAGACTGGCCTTTTACATCAAGGGCTATAGTTTCCAGTTCTGTTCAATATGAGAAATAAGCAGATTCTATTATTGCTTTACTTGTTTATTTTTCAAAGATAAGGCGGTAGAATGAACAAAGGAAGAATTATGGGCTTAGATAAACCTGAATTCAAATCCTGACATACAAACTATGTAATCCCAAACTCATGACTTCACCTAAGTGACTCCCCTATTCCCTTATCTGTAAAAAAATAAAATCATGATATTCAAAGGAGAAGGCAGAACAAAATATATGATGTATAATACAAATGTAAAAAATCCACCTCATTATCAAAAGAACCATCATAGTAATAGTAAAAAAAGCATTCTTTAAAGACCTTCCCTAAAGGCTAGGAGTGGTGGTTTGTGCCTCTAATCCCAGCACGTTGGGAGGCTGAGGCAGGAGGATTGCTTGAGACCAGAAGTTCAAGACTGCCCAGACCAGCCTGGGCAACATAGTGAGAAGCTGTCTCTAATAAAAAGAGTAGCTGGAACTATGGGCATGTTCCACAAAGCAAATTTTTTTCTGCTTTGTGGCACATGCCCATAGTTCCAGCTACTCAGGAGGCTGATGGGAAGATTGCTTGCTTGAGCTCAGGAGTTGGAGGCTACAGTGAGTTGTGATTGGGCCATTGAACTCCAATATGGGTGACAAGGTGAGACACTGTCTCTAAATAAATAAAAATTTAAAAAGACCTTCCTTTAGGTGATTAGTAGACATTATCCCTAATTTCTAGATGGGGGTGAGGTATGTTAACTTTTTGAAACCACATATAATCTATATGAAAGTAAACAGTTGTATAACCTTTACATTTTATAATTACTGAGGAATAAAAGTCTAATGTCCCTTATAGGCGGATGTCAGTTAAATGCAGCTATCTATTATTTTGGGTCCAATAACTTAGGCAGAATAGCTAAAATCATAATAAAAATTTATTGAATTTTGATTTGGACATTTTTATGTTGAAATAAAATAAGTCTTTTCCCCTTCGTGTTGCAATTTTTGAAAATTTAATATTATTTACTTTTGAATAAATGTTACATTTATATGACTTGTATTCAAGAGGTACAAAAGGGTATATGGTGAAAAAACCTTCTCACCAAGTCCCCAGCACCTCAATCCCTAGAGGAAACTAGTGTTGTGAGTTTCTTATGTATCTTTCTAGAGGTATGTATAACATATATAATCACATTTGTATAGTTTTCTTCTCCTCCAGAAATATTAGCATTCTGTACTTTCCTTTTTTTTCCACTTAATATATCTTAGAGTTCCTTTTACTCTGAGCGCGTATCATTTAGGCAAATTGTGTATGTTGGATAAATTTCAATGTGTATTTGTAATTTTGATAGATATTGCCAAATTGTTCTACATAGAGATTATATAAATTTATATTCTTTGCATTAAAGTATGAGTGTAATTCTTTCCCCACAGATTCACAAAGTGGTTAATTAGGTTTTTTGATTTTTGAATTTGATAGATCAAAGATGTTGTCTCAGTGTAGTTAAATTTGTGTTAGACTTATTGTTTGCATATGTTCAAATGTTTGAGTCACTTATAGCTTCTTCTTTTGTGAACTGTTTCTTCCTATTTTTTGCCCATTTTAAAATTGTGCTCTTAATCATTTTTCTTGTTGATTTGTAGGAACTTTTTATATGTAACAAATTATTCCTGTGTCTGTGATGAGTTTCAAATACTTTCTCCCAGTTTGTTGTTTGTCTTTTCATTTTGCTTATGACAATTTTTGCCATACAGAATTTTAAAAAATTCATATAGTTAATTTTATCAATGTTTACTCTTATGGCTTTTAAGTTTTTATTTTCTACACAGAATGGTCTTTCCTATTTTAATTTTATTTAAGAATATATTTCTAATAATTTTCCTTCTGTTTCCTTTTAAGGATATCTGTCATTTGGTCATTGTAAGACAAATTCAATTCAAGATTTAATATTATCCCTTTATAAAGACAACATTTGTACCTTCCATTTTTTTGGTTCATAACTTGATTGCATTATCAATGGGAGTTAGAAGAATAAAAATCAATTTGGCTTCATGAACAGTATCCTCAAACAGTAAATAACGTAGCATTTTTTTTAAACCTACTAAATATTTAGCTTCATGCACAAAGTCCTTTTGGGAAATGTTTACAAGCTCATCTCTGTACCTTACGATAGAATTTGAAAGGGTCTTACAGTCTCTAACACCAGAAACTCACAACACATTATGATAGCAATTCATGCCCTTTTATTTTCAAAACTATGCATACTAATTTGGTATTATTGTTTGAAGTTTGTTGTATCAGTAGGTGCCATATTTTATATCTGATCATAGAATCTGGATGGTTTTGAATGGAAGAAAAGAATATTCAAAAGGCATATTTGTTAGCTTAATGGATTGTTTTTTTCCTGGTAATGTATTTGACTACTCTTTTGGGATCCAATGGGGAAAATAATGGAATACTAATAACAGATTGAGTAAATATCATTCTCAGCCCACCATGTGTCTTTTAGAGGATTGATAAATAGCATAGAATTTCTCATATTTCAAACCTTTTGTTCCCTGATCCAGGTCTACTTTTCTCTCTATCACTTCATGAAACATGTTTAGAATTGAGATGCCAAAGGCAGCACAGGGAACTTCAAGAGAAAAATGAAATGAAAGTTTTGAGCCTATAGACAGACCCAGACTTGAAGGAGTAAATTAGATGAATTTAGTTCTCCTTATAGCGGGAACACTGTGATTTGAATATCACATCCTTAAATGTGTTCTCATCCATATTAGAATCACACCCTAATTTCCAGTGCAAAAACATCATTTTTGAAGATGCATTTGCTGGAAGCAGCCATCAACTCCCTTTCTTTTTGTAGACATGTCATCCACTTTGGTAGTGCTTAAAATAAAGTACTCAGATAGAAGGTAAGTTGAAACAGACAACAAGCAATATAATACAAAATGTTATGGGTAAAGTGTGTTACTCAGATACTTCTAAAATACATTTCTCCCTTTATTTTGAAGGCCACAGCATAGGCAACTTGGCTAATGGAACCAGTCTCTTCCTTTGATCATCAATAGAGTTATCTTTTTGGGAAACTAAGTCCCAGCTCAGATGACAGCTTTAGCTGAGGCTGACATGAAAGAGAGAGGGACTGTTTAATTATTACCTCTCTGAACAGCATGTTTTTTCTCTCTTTAAATTAATAATTCTTCAGCTGAAACCACAAACAGGAGTGCTTTTGGGTTGAGGGGGATTCATTTGATCTTTATTTCTTTACTCTGTGCAGTATGCAGGATCTGGCGTTATGTGTCAGCCTTGCAGACAGATAAAGCCTGCTGGCCCTGGGTGACAGATTTTTGTCAAATAAGAATCAAAAGTAAATGTAATTTAGGTGCATTTATTTAATCTCCTAAGACTTGGGGAAAGACTTGGGGAAGGTGTGTGGAAAGAAGCCTTAACATATAGTAGGTGCTCAACAAATGCTCAAAATAATTGAATATAAGGGATGCATGAAGGGCAAGCATTGAGAATGTGTTAGGCTGGTTTCAACAACTAGTTTTCACATTGTGTGTATCTATTTAACATTCTACAGAGGTAATAGGGACTATGTCAATTAACTACACATGTGCTGTGCAGTACAATAGCCACTAGCCATACGTTGCTACTGAGCACATGAAATATGGCTAGTCTGAATTGAGATGTGCAGTAAGTATAAAATACACATTGAATTTTGAAGATTTGGTATGAAAAAAGAATACAAAAAGCTCATTAATATTTATATTGGGCTGGGTCAGGTGACTCACATCTGTAATTCCAGCACTCTTGAAGGCCAAGGTAGGAGAATCGCTTAAGACCAGCCTGAGCAAGAACTAGATCCCATTTCCACAAAAAAATAGAGGAAAATTAGCCAGGCCTAGTGGTGCGCTCCTGTAGTCCCAGCTACGAGGGAGGCTGGGGCAGGAGAATTGCCCCAGCCCAGGAATTTGGGGCTGCAGTGAGCTATGATGATACACTGCACTCCAGCCTGGGCAACAGAGTGAGACTCTGTCTCAAAAAAAAAAAAATATATATATATATATACATATGTTTAATAATATTTTGATATATTAGGGTTAAATAAACTATGTTAATATTTCACCTGCTTTTTCATACTTTTAAAGTGTAACTTTCTGCTTTTTAAAAATATGAGCAATGGAAAATTTAAAATTATCTACGTGGCTAGCATTATATATTTATTGGACAGTGCTGGTCTGGACTTTAGAGTTAAACCAAGCAATGAAACATCTCTGTTTTAAAAGAGAAAATTGTTTCCTTGCCATCGACAATCTTTACAGACTGCCTAAAAACACTCCCTACCTGGGCTGCCCTGGGGCCGCCAAGGGAGGTGGGGCTGGAGGAGGCAGGGAAGATGCTGCCGGCTTTGCTAAGCCTCTTCCAGGACATATCGAGGATTGACTCTCCAGAGGGGTTTAACCCTTAACCCCACCGCGAAAGTATTCTAAGATGGGCCGGGCAAGGGTTTTGAGCGAAAAGTACCTACGGATTCTAGTAACCCCAGCGATCCCTTCCCCCGCCTCCCCACCACCGGTTTCGCGCGGGAGCCTTGCACTGCAGAGAAACTTTCCTGCTTTCCCGGATTTGGGATTTGCCCGCGGGTTTGGGACATAGTTCTAAAAGCATCTTGAGGCCCAGACAGGATCAGAACCTTTGAGGACAAGACTCATCTGCACAGCCCGGCCATTCGGGCGCTGGGCTGAGGCCCCACAGACGGTCCGTGGCAAGTCCCAGCTGCGATCTATCTGGGCGCCCTGGGAGAAGAGCGTCTCTCCCAAAATCCCTGTCTGCGCCCTAATAGGATGCCCTATTTCCGCCTCCGAACCCCAGGAGCCTGCGTTGGTCCTGGCGCCCGGTCGTATTCTGTCGGCCACGGAGCTTTGTTTCCCAGCGTCGCTGAAAGAAAAAGAAAAAACAAAAAACAAAAACGCGTTCGGTCATCGAGGTCCTGCCCCTTCCTGAAGCGATCCAGTTTCCTCCCTCGTCTCGCATTTCTTAGGTTCCTACTGGGGCCTAGGCAAAGGAGGGGCAGCGGGACTTCCGAGGGAAAGGCCTTCGCGTCTCTCCCTCCGCAGCCCTGGGCTCCCGGGAAGGCCAGGCCCGGCGGGAGCCAACCTAGGAAAAGGGGCGGGCGGCAGCGCCCCGCCCCTCACAGGCCCGGGCTTCTCGGCCTGGACGCCTGAGCTTTGGGGGAAGGCGGCACGCTGAGCCAGGGTACACGAAATAGGAGGTATAGGAGCTGAGCAGTCGGGCGTACCCCTCCGCTCCTCCGAGCCCTCAAACACTCTGAGAGGAGTGTAAGGCTAAGTTCTGAGGGAGGGTTTGCAGAGCCTTGGCTCAAAGGTAAGTGTCACCTGAAGACGTTAGTACTGCCCCTGCTCTCATTCAATAATCTCTTCATTTCCACGTCTGCGGCACAAGTGAGCCCCCGCCTCAGAATGAAGCTGAAATCCCGCCCCCAAGGCTGGGCGCAAATCTGTGCTCTCTGTAGGGATGGAGCGTAGGGCGCGTGCAGGCACAGCCAAAGTCTGGTTGTTCACCCGCTGGGCCCTCGATGGGCACTCAGCCTTTATGGCACTGGGAGACAGGACGGCTTGATTTCACTAGTCAGATACAGTAAGCTCACAATGGAAGGGAAGTAGAAGTGGGTAGAATGTGGACCGTCACCCCCAGTGCCTCTCCACCAAGCCTCCTCTGTCTCCCCTTAGCCCTGCGGGAGACGATGGACCAGGGCTTAGAGATAGGGAAGGACTTCTGGAAAGTCTACTGTCTTCCTCTCTATAGCTGCCTGCTCTCAGGTCCTCCGTTCTTACCATTTTTTTTCTTTAAATCACATTTCAGATTTCAGGACAAAGCGTTCTGACTTCCTTTAGATACCCACTTGCCAAGATCTTATTTTAAAGTCTCTCTCTGCCACCTCCCTTCCTCCATCCTTTCACGCTCCTCATTTACTTACCATTTACCAGTCCATCCGTATGGAATAGAGTGTTCCTACTGCCAGGAGCACTGTAGTTTGGGGCCTAATTGATTCTGGTAATTAATTTGTTCTACCTGCTAGATCAGATGGAAATCCTACTCATGTGCCCAAGGATTAGCACTTGGCTTTCTAACACCTCCTGTAATTATCTAATAGCATGGGTTGTGAGGACTCAGTCTCTATTAAAACACTTTTACTATTAGCGGTAGTGATTGGAATTGTGATGACGACTAGATTTCAACAAATTAGAGCTTAAAAATGGGGAGATGGCAGAGAAGTGGCTTCTTTTAATTTCCCTGAGTTTAACATCAATAATTAGAGCAATTTTCGGAGATGCGAGCTGAAATTACCCCTGCTGTGTTGTAGTTGATCACCTTAATTTTAGCAAATTGACTCCGGGGAAATAAATGTGACAGATTAGAAAAAGACAAACAGAAAAAACAAAAGATTGAGAGGGAGGAAATGAAAGGAATGAGAATGGAAAAAGGAATGGGAAACAAAAACCTAGTACAATTTTGGGGAGCTAGGGTTGAAAGAAAAAGCAAACTGTGTGAGTGAAGTGAGGAAAAAGTAACGGAAATTAGAAGGGACATGGAGGATGGCACCAAGAGGTAGCTCTGGACGTATTTACACAGACCAAATAACTTGACTAATGTAGTTATAACCCTTTTCTTGCCTACTCCCTGTAACTGAGGTAAAGAATGTTATGATCATGATTACATCATCATCATTTTCTTTATTTACCTCAATAATCCAGCCAGCCCTCAGCCACCAATTTGAGTCTAGCAATTTAAAGTAGTGGATGCTCTTTCTTCTCATTACTTCCCTTCTCCTTTTGCTGTCAATTATGGAAACTCTTAAAATCCAGGCCTAAATGCCGGAATAACTGTTTTATCCCTATGGGTTTGGGCCCTTTTAGTGTCTTCTCCTCTCTAGAGAGGAGTTTATCGGACAACAGAGACTTTTTACTTTTAACTTTCGTTAAAAACGACTGGGAAGCAGCAGCTCTTGCAGTGTCGGAGCAGAAATTAAGGTCGAGAAACCTGGTAGGAGCAAGAAGCCTGTCTGCTTTGCTCTCCGCGGGCTTGGCCGGGAGTATTCAGCACCGCGGACAGCTCCCCGCCCCTCCCCGCGCCCACCGCACCCTCCCCTCTGCCTCTGGCAGCCTCGTCATTGGCTCTCCCGGCTCCCCTCTCCAAGCTGCCAATTCTCCAACACGTAGACCCAACCTACCCAGGAGCTTGTCTTCTTGCCTCTCCAGCGCCCGGGGTAGCCCAGGCCGAGGAGAGAGCAGCAGAGATTCCAGCCTCGCAGAGTGGTTGCCGGCTTTCCACCAAGCTTGCTGAGACGCTGCCTGCTTCCTACCCTTCTTCCACCGCCTTCACCCTGTGGCAGGTGCTCCGCTCAAGATGAATCTCAACTTCACCTCTCCTCTACACCCGGCGTCTTCGCAGAGGCCCACATCCTTCTTCATCGAGGACATCCTGCTACACAAGCCCAAGCCGCTGAGGGAGGTGGCCCCCGACCATTTTGCCAGCTCTCTGGCCTCCAGGGTGCCTCTGCTAGACTATGGCTACCCCCTCATGCCCACACCCACCCTCCTGGCTCCTCACGCCCATCACCCTCTGCATAAGGGAGACCACCATCACCCTTATTTCCTCACCACCTCGGGTAAGTAACAGAGGCCTCATGGTGCGGGCAGTGAGAGACTAGGTCTTCTCGTGCAGACCCCAGTCCTGTGATGGAGCTAAGAAAAGGACAGAGCTGGCTTGGCCTGGCTTGGGGGCCTCCTTCCCTAAGTGACAGTGGAAGGTTGGAGATATATCTGAGAGCACATGGAGCTCCCTTGAGGCATGCCTACTCACAGGGACAATTCATGATCCCTCTGCACTTTTTGTAACAGAGGAGATGTGCCTGGCCAAGAGGTATCTGCAGGTGAATGAGTCTGACAATAGTCTTAGTGGGCAGTGCTCAGTTTGCGTACTCCTGATCTTCCTGGCCACTTTGGTCCATGTCTCAATTCGCATTCTTCTCTGCCTCTCCCTGCTCAGAGGGACACCCTTGACCATCCTGCCTCATGTAATGGAACTGAACTTTTGAGCTCAGAAACTTGAAATGCCCCTGCCAGTTCAGCTGTCCTCTTCCAGGTGCTGAGCATTTGCAGACCCTGCTGGGGGCACAGAAGCAAACGAGGGTTGGGATTCCCTTAGGAGAAAAGGTTTGGGCTGGCCAGAATAAGAGAGAAAGGGTAAGAAAAAAGAGGGAGGTACACAGCTTTTTAACTCTCTTCACCCCCAACATCTAGCGTTTAACTCACAATCTTAGGCGGGGCTTCCCTTCTCTGCCCCAGTTGCCAGAGTCACTAGAACTGGGCGCTAAAGTATTTTGATTTCTCTGGCTTGGCAAAAGCAGGGACTAGCAAAGTCTGGTTGGGACAGGGAGATGTGGAGGAATAACCAGGTTCTTTTCTGCCTTCCTCCAAAAAGCCACATGCACACTTTTTTTTTCTCCAGCACTTTCATTCCAGATGGTGTAGAATCATTCCTTGAGTCCTGGTTCTGAGTGCAGGTGGAAAAAACCCTGGTTGGAGCAGGGGGCTGGGTGGGGGAAGACAGGAGGCAGTTTGTGATGTGTGGGCGCTGGAATCCAGAACAAAAGCTAAGAGTGTTGATGAAGCAGTGAAATCCAGACTCTGAGGCACTGGGTTGGAGAGGCAGTTATGAAGCCGGCTTCACCGCCCCGCTCGCCGCAGGATATTCTTGGCTGCAGCGGTGTTCCCTCCACACAGTAGCGGCCAAAGCCGGCCTTACCGGAACGTGCGTGTGTGTTTCCCCGCCGGAATTGGCAGATACTGCGTGTGCTGGCGTCTGTGTGCTTTGTGTTCTCCGAATAAAGCCTATGAGGATCAGGAAAGATGAGACGTTTCCCCTGACCTGGCCAGGGAAAAGTGCTTCAACCCTCTGCTTTGCTGGGCTTGGAGTCGGAGGGAAAAAATGAGAAAAAGAATGAGGACCACATTAGAGAGCGGGTCCCCAGAGTGGCCCTGAAACTGACGAGGAAACGTGAAAGGCGGGAATTGCTCCTCTGTCCTCGTTCTGCAGCTTCTCTGAGAGAGTTTCGCTCTGTTCCTTTTGGCTGCAGGCGGACGAGGGTAGCTCAAGAAAGAAAGAGTTTTCGTATCTGCTCTTCTACTAGCCCCAGAACAGCACCGAGTATCATCAAGGGTCTGGGAGGATACAATGGGGAATGGGGGGAGGACAGCTCTTGGAACATCTGACGTTTGCAAGAAAACTTCTCCAGGCGCAACAGATCCTGCGGAAGCCTCTCCAAGGAGACATTTTAAAAGGCCCTCGGATCTATTTTCAAATTTTCTTCCCGTTTTATTTACTGGTTATTGTTTGCATTTCTTAGATGGCCTTCCAGATAAAGATCTCCAAGCGCTGTACTTGCTGCTTTTCCACCCCCTGTCCTGGGATTCCTGGGAGAAGGGCTTGAGGGACTTTGGGGCGAGCAGGAGACTGGTGGAGGCAAGAGGCGGAGGGAGGCGCTGAGTACCAGGAGAGGGGAGCGGGGCGGAGGCTGTTCCCGGGTGACGCGGCATCTGCCCACCTGGTTGTTCTTCTCTCTGCAGGGATGCCAGTCCCCGCGCTGTTCCCGCACCCGCAGCACGCGGAGCTGCCGGGGAAGCACTGCCGCCGCCGCAAGGCTCGCACGGTTTTCTCTGACTCGCAGCTCTCCGGCCTGGAGAAGAGGTTCGAGATCCAGCGCTACCTGTCCACGCCGGAGCGGGTGGAGCTGGCTACGGCCCTCAGCCTGTCTGAGACGCAGGTGCGCGGAAGGAGTGGGCAGCCCTGATCTCTGCTTCGTTCTTCCCTCCCGTCAACTCTTAATACTCTCAGGACCCTTTGTGGAGGTCTTTGAGTAGGCATGACCATGCTCCCCCTTATTCTAGGTTTTCCCCAAGATCCTTTAGTAAAAGTACCGATATCCCAACCTCATGTTAGACTTACCCACGCAGAATTAATGGAGCGGGGCTCTAGACATGAAGGAAAAACTCCTCCGGTGATTCTGATGGCCACCTCCAGTTTAGGAACTTATTTCCATGCCTTCCTTACTCCCCACAGGCCAAGGACATAACGGAATCAGAGGTAAAATGATAGTAATTCGATGGGTGCTTGTCCTGAGACAACCCACACAGGAGATTTTTTTTTCTTCTTTCAATATCACAGAAACAAATCTTCGTATGCACCCCCGCCGCACCCCCATACGCTATGGTTTGAGTCCCCTCCCTATCCCGCTGTCCTGAGTGGAAGAACTGTTTTCATCTTCCTCCAGGCGCTGTTCACCTGCAACCTCAAAACTCCTTCCTCTACTCCTCCTTCCTCGTGTTCTCTGTACCCGGAAAGGCGATTTGCTGTGAAATCATTAGCTTTTCCAGGTCTGGGTCTGATTTTTTTTTTTTTTTCTCTAAGAACCAGCAAGTTCAACTCTCATCTTTCTGTCCAGCAGTCTTGCTGGATCAGGTACTTAGTTATCTCAACAGAGGAACGTAAGTTGAGCATAAAGGAGGCTCCTCCACGCAGCACTTGCTATTAGTGATTCTAATTAACGACAGCATTGGCAACTACTAACCACACCATTTTGATCCTCATCATTATTTTGGGACGGTTACCCCTTGAAGCCCTGGGATGTTTGATTCTCATTCAATCTATTTGTGAGCAGTTGAGGCTGTCACAGCTCTTTGGTAATTCGTCAATGGATTGCGGCCCATTTTCCTAAACCCCAGCAATCGCTCAGATCTGGGGAAATGACACGATTTTATTTTTGTCTCCCGGAAATCAGGTGAAAACGTGGTTCCAGAACCGGCGGATGAAGCATAAAAAGCAGCTGCGGAAAAGTCAAGACGAGCCTAAAGCACCAGACGGGCCCGAGAGCCCCGAGGGCAGCCCCCGCGGCCCGGAGGCCGCTGCTGCCGAGGCTCGGCTGAGCCTGCCCGCCGGCCCCTTCGTGCTAACCGAGCCAGAGGACGAGGTGGACATTGGGGACGAGGGCGAGCTCGGCTCCGGGCCGCACGTGCTCTGAGCTGCCAGGCTGGGGAGGTTTGGAGGGGGAGGAGACCGCGGGGCCGGCGCGGTTCTCTCCCGGACGGGAAGACTCAGACTTCAGCCTTGTGGCGGGCCTAGGACATCAGCTCCTGGCAGACGAAACCGACTGTCAACCTCCAGCGGCTCGGAGCCAGCGCGGCCTGCGCGGCTCGGCCACGTGCCGCTCCCTGCAGCCCGCCCTGTCCCTGCCCAGGGAGTGTGCTCCTGGGTTCGCTCATTCCTGCGTCCGGCGTGATCGGCGGTGGGGACCAGCCCAGTACCGCATCCCAAACTGAAAATTGGGCTCTCGGCTCTGTATTCGGTGGGGGACATTTTTCTCCGCCGCGATCGCAGATCCGCTCCCCTCTCATCTCTCAGCCACTTGCCCCCAGCGCCGTTATTCGGATTCCGCTGCCTCTCCGCGCGGACCTTTTGCCCTTCCTTGGGCAGTCGGATCGGCTACAGGCAAGGGACCAAGTGTCTGCGGGCTTCCGCGCTCTGCAGGGATCCAGGCAGAGCCATAGCGTGATCCTTGAAGAGCCCAAGGCCGGGACAGACTCGTGCGCTGCTGGCCACTAACCTCCCACTCGCTTCCGTCCCCCACTCCCCACGCCCCATCTCGGACTCAAGTACTAAGGCGACTCCCTCCTTTCTGGGCAGCACTTCCGTCTTCTCCCCACTGTGTCCTCATCCAGAGGTCGCGGTTCTGCACCCTGGCACCCTGAGCTTGGGCCCCCAGGCGCCGACGCCCCTTTTGCGCTCCCTCCCGCGTACCGCGCGGCGCCAGTGCCGGCGGGCAGCTAGGGCAGAGGAACCCCCAGGGCGATTGCTGCGTCCCGAGCTTGTTGCACTCTTGTCCCGAAACTCTTCCGCGTCCCACAGGCTACCGATATTTAAAAAGTGAGTTTTCCTCGGGTTGTGTGTAGAAATGCTCATTCTCAGCGCATTTTAGGGAATGTGGAGTTTTAGCGTTACGGGGTTCCCGGCGTGCGCTTGTTTGGGGACTAGATGCGGCGGGGGAGGGGGAGCGGGGGCGCTGATTGGCTTTGCGCGTCACCCCTCTCCTTTTCCCCCCGGAGGTCTCTTATTCTCTCACTGGGTTTGCGGTCTCTTTAGAAAATAAAAGGCTCTGGGGCAAAACTGGGACGGATCACACCTTTCCGGGAATTGTTTGTTACCGGGTCCTCCTACGCGCACGCCCCTCCCCTCCGCTCTAGGCAGTTTCCTATTCCCGGTGGAAATGAACTTGGCCTATAACCTTTCATTAACAGATTCCTGCTTCCCTCACTCCAGTTTTTCTGTTTCTAATCGTTTGATTAGAACGATTTGATTCTAATCGTTGACCTTACATGGAAAAGGTCGCCCCAAATGGTATTCTGTGGCTCTGAAATGGTGAAGGAACAGAGATCTCCTGATATTTGGAGTTTAAAATTATAGTAATGAATCCTGTGACGACCCTACGTACCCAGCACACTTAGCAAATATAGCGGCCGTGCCAGAGGCGACCTCAGCTTCCGATCCTCCTTTCACTTCTGGTGGTGTCTTTAGGTAAGTGAGCCTAGAGAGGCTAGAAAACAGTGAGTAGAGTACTGCTGGGTGGAATCCTGGCCCTGGGGTTCTAGTGATTAATAATAATTATATAAACCGCAGCGGCTTGAGCTTAGGTTACATTTAATTTTTTATTTTCTTGTTTCTCCAATAAGAGGATGAATCCCGAAGGTCCTTACAGGTCTAACTTCCATGATTCTGTGAATGTAGCAGTGGGCATTTTTTTTTTCCTGCAGTAGACTCGCTGGGGAAACATTACCTGAGGCAAAGATAAGTGTCAGAGCCAGAGCTTTATCCAATCTGCATCATTTAGGAGACAAAAATATTGCTTTTAAAACATAGGCATGGTCTAGCCTTTTGGATTTTCCAAAGTGCTTTGTAATCAATCAACGATCCTGTGAGTCATAGATGACAAGGATTATTTTTCCCTTTCATAGATGAGGAAATCAAGGCCTGGCAAGATTGAATGATTTACCCATGAAATCAAAGCTGGCTAACAGCCAAAGGACAAAAAATATGTTTTCTGACTCTTTGTTCACTTCTTTTCCTATGCAGTATGTATTTTTTTCTGGAAAGAATGCATTGGTTGACAATTTGCCTCTATCACTTTATAAGAACACCTCTCTAGTTTCTTTAGATTATATAGATTGTGGCTATTAAAAGCAAATTCATGCTCAGATTTCTCCCCTCCCTCCCTGTTCAGATAATGACAGTACTGTTTTAAGGCAGAAGTTTATTGAAAATGCTTTAATGAGACAAAAGACTTGGTTAGAGGAAAAAGAAGTGATTTGTGAATGAGAATGTTCCTGGTAAGCTGGAAGGGAAACTAGATACTTTATTACACAAGATTGTGGAGCCAAGGGAAAAATGGAATTCTTCTAATCCCAGGAAGAACAACTATTAAATTAGATTTGGGAAGAATCTTTAAAGTGAGTAGAAGTACTGTGTATTTGGGAAAAAGTGTGTGTGTGTGTTTAAATTAGATGGTGAACACAAACTCAAAAGTATCAATCATTTATGTTTTTCTCCTCCTGCCTTCACAACAAGATGCCAGGGCTTATTCTGAGTCTAAGAGGAGCAGATTCCGTGCATTTCATGACCTTTTGTCTTGAAAAAGCAGGTAAATAGGAAAGCTGTTGGATTAAGCACAACTCTGCTTTGACTGAAGGCAGGGTGAGTTCTGGAGCCTTGGGAATAGCTGAGTCTTTGATTCATGAACATTAGACATCAGTGGATGCTCATTCGCTCTCATCCTGGTCCTCCCTTTTGTGGCTGTTTCTTGTTGGATTAGATGGAAAGAGAAGGGCTCAGAATTGTGGCACCAGGCACACTGACTATGGTGTGGTTTTCTCATCAAAAAAGTCCTTGAAATTGGTGGCAAACAATCCCATAGCAAAACTCTCTCTAGTTTCTTTTTTTTAAATCTTTATTTCCATTTTTATACAGTGAGTTAGTGATGGTGGTAGAGGATAGATAGAATTCAGTCTCAATTTAATGTAACATGACAACAGTTTTTGGTTTTGGTCTTTAATAGTGATCAAGGCTTCCATAGGCTGAAAAGATATTTTGTCTGAATGACCTGGGTTTTTGCCTCAACTCAGTTTCACTTGGTGGTGAAAATCTGACAAAACTATGTTCATTGTGATATACTAAAGAAAGATATACATAGGTCTGATTTTGAAGAAGCAAGAACATCTCAAAATAGTCAAGGTGGCCAAGTTATCCCAGGTCTAATCCCAAATATAGTAAGTAATTTGTTCCATATTTGTTCTTAATGCTCTGTTTCTGATGGACTTTATTTCATAGATTCTCAGAGAAGGATTCTTGATAATATTTTTGCTCATATAAGGACATGAAAAATAGACAACACGCCATCCGGCCCTATATTAGCTGATGGTGGCACTAAAAAATACTTAATTGGAATCCATAACGCCACTTCGAAAGATAGAGCACTGGCTTCCATCGATGTATGTGATAATTAGGGAGCTATAGATGTGAAGGCACAGAATGCCTTTTGGTGCTAAGAGAATTGTGCAATAAATGTATTTAGTTGAAGCAGTGACTCCCTAGTCTTCCTGAATTGGGCTCAATATATACACAAAATAATGAGTAAATTGAAATATTTTATATGTTATATTTATGTTGTATTTTTGGCGTCATGTTTTAAAGAGGATGTTGACAAGCTAAAATTCATTCTGTATGCAGGAACCTAAATAGTAAAGGGTGTGGAAAAAACAAAGGAGTGTGAGCCTTTTAGCTTGGAGGAGCAAAGCTTTGGGGAGCAGGGAGGAGGTTAGCTCGGTAGTTGTGTTTAAGTGGTTATGAGGCTATTCATTATCAAGGGGTATATCTATTCTGCCAGGCTACATCTATCAGAACCAGAACCAATGGGTGGTTCCAGGGAAGCAGATTTTGGAATAGCATTCGAGTGCCTCCTATAGGCCAGGTACTGTGCTATACATCAAACAGGCTAAGTTCACAAAACACTGAGCATCTTTTCACTAGAAAAGTGTAAGCAGAGACTGGAGGGCAAAACATAAGGGATTGTTTATTATGGATTTCTGCATTAAGGAGAGGTTGGGCTAAATATCTTGTATGAGTCTTTCTAACTGTGAATACTCTCATATTCTGTCTTTTTTTGGTAGGTAAGGAACTATAAATTCCAAGTTATTAAAATTGTTATCTCACTAAGATTTCAGTTCATATATTCTAATTTAAACAGATATATCTCTAGCTATTAGAAGAATTAAGACAAACAAGAAAGAGAAGAAAATATATTTCTTTATTAAAGAAGTCTCAACCCCTCATTCTAGAAAGTAAGTGAAAACAAAACTATGTGCCACTAAGTTAAGGACAAAGATATAGTCAGGGAAAAAATTGTCAGTGTAAGAAGAGACATTTGACAAAATTTGAACCCTTCTTTTTACAGCTTGGAGAAAAATTAAGGCCCAGTTATAGTGAGTGCTTTGCCAGTGTCACATAGTGGCAGAATTGAGTAGAAGCCAATTTTTTTTTTTTTTTTTTTTTGGAGACAGAGTCTCACTCTGTTGCCCAGGCTAGAGTGCCATGGCGTCAGCCTAGCTCACAGCAACCTCAAACTCCTGGGCTCAAGCAATCCTTCTGCCTCAGCCTTCTGAGTAGCTGGGACTACAGGCATGCGCCACCATGCCCGGCTAATTTTTTCTATCTATTTTTAGTTGTCCAATCAATTTCTTCCTATTTTTAGTAGAGACAGGGTCTTGCTCTTGCTCAGGCTGGTCTCGAACTCCTGACCTTGAGCGATCCACCCGCCTCGTCCTCCCAGAGTGCTAGGATTGCAGGTGTGAGCCACCGCGCCCGGCCAAGTAGAAGCCAATTTTAATTTTCATACCTTACAAATAACCCATGGTGTGAGAAGAGTGATGGTGGGGCTATTGTCATTGTAGCACATAGAGAAGATTTTCATAGACATTTTGAATGTCACATTTTAAAAAAATTGTCGCTGGAAATTATCTAGTAAAACCTTAGATCAACTTTTGGAAAAACTTCTCACTAAGAGCAATCTGCAACTTGAGTGGGCTCTGCTAAAGGTTCTAAATCTCTTACCTCTGTTTTCATTCAAGCCAAGGTTGAATAGCCACTTGCTGGGATGTTTTTTTTTTTTTTTGAGACTGAGTCTCACTCTGCTGCCTGGGCTAGAGTGAGTGTCGTGGCGTCAGCCTAGCTCACAGCAACCTCAAACTCCTGGGCTCAGGCGATCCTCCTGCCTCAGCCTCTTGAGTAGCTGGGACTACAGGCATGTGCCACCATGCCCGGCTAATTTTTTTTTTAAATATATTTTTAGTTGGCCAATTAATTTCTTTCTATTTATAGTAGAGACGAGGTCTCGCTCTTGCTCAGGCTGGTTTCGAACTCCTGACCTTGAGCGATCCGCCCGCTTCGGCCTCCCAGAGCGCTAGGATTACAGGCGTGAGCCACTGCACCCGGCCTTGCTGGGATGTTTTAGAAGATGTTCCTATGTCCAAAAGGATGATCTCTAAGCCATCTCAAGTTTCTACATTTCTTTATTCTAAAAAATTTTGACCTAATCTCTTTTAATTGCAGAGGAGTCAAGTGAGAGATTGATTTATCCAATGTCATACAGCCTATTGGTTTGGTGAGTTACAGAATAAATACATCTAGAGGTCAGACAATTCCAATGAATATTTAGGAGTGAGACGAAAGTTCAAAATGGTTCTCATGTTTTCTCTCCACTGTATTTTCTGGTGGTAACACCCCCTCCCAAGGACACATTTTCTTTCCATTGTATTTGCTCTTTCCTTCTCAGAATTCCCACTGTTTACACCAATAGCCTTTCCTCCATGATTTTATTTATAATACCACGAGCCTTCTCTTATTATTCCCTTTATGGCATTAGGGAGCCACATCAGATTTAGCATCATAGATGGCTTGGTTTAGAGGCTTAAATTCTAATCTTACTTTTGTGAATGGTGACATTATTTGTCTTACTTGCCATCTGAAAAATGAGGTGAGTGCCCTATAACTCAGTTAAGGATGGTGAGGGGATGTGAGATAAAAGCTATGGAAGTACCTACCGTGAGATCTTGGATGAAACGAGCTAGAGGAAGATAACGAATTACAATGTGGATATGAACACATCAGTGATAAAATCCTTGACCGAACTGCATCGAATGACGACTGTTACAACAGGGTTAACCAAAAGATACTAGTTTTGTGCCTCATCACATCATTACAAAGGGGTTATTGTGTCTCTTTCAAAGGAAGTTTGTTTTCGTAATAACTTCATCTTATTTTCTCTTTGTCTTTCAGTGTCCTTTTGGGCTAAGAGAGGACTTGTAAGCCCTGAATGACATAGGATCCAGAGTCTTCATTGAGGATGTTTCATTAGATCATTAGATCACTCCTTCCTCCACCCCTTACCTAGCCCCACCTTCATCCAGTCCCAGGGTTTCTGTTATCCTATGACAGAGACAATGCTATGAAAGGAGGGAAATTAGAATTCAAATTCATGGGAACCCTCTTAAATGACAAAGAACTATGATTCCAGTATGGAATCTACCAGGGGAAATCTGTGATTTAAACTTCCTTCTGCAGCTTTTTGTTTTTATTTATTTATTTATTTTTTGAGACAGAGTCTCACTTTGTTGCCCGGGCTAGAGTGCCATGGCGTCAGCCTAGCTCACAGTAGCCTCAAACTCCTGGGCTCAGGCGATCCTTCTGCCTCAGCCTCTCGAGTGGCTGGGACTACAGGCATGCGCCACCATGCCCGGCTAATTTTTTCTATCTATTTTTAGTTGTCCAATTAATTTCTTTCTATTTTTTTTAGTAGAGACGGGGTCTCGCTCTTGCTCAGGCTGGTTTCGAACTCCTGACCTTGAGCAATCCACCCGCCTCGGCCTCCCAGAGTGCTAGGATTACAGGCGTGAGCCACCGCGCCCAACCAAGACCCTATTTAATGCCTTTAAGAATCTGGAAATTATCTTTAGTAGGTTCTTAATAGATATATATATATTTTTTTTTTTTTTTTTTTTTTTTATAGGGAGAGCACACACTGTCACCTAGGCTGGAGTAAAGTGGCATCATCATAGTTCACAGCAACCTTATACTCCTGGGCTCAAGTGATTTTCCTACCTCAGCCACTTGAGTAGCTGGGCCTACAGGCATGCACCATTATGCTCGGCTAATTTTTAAATTTTTTGTAGAGACTATGTTACCCAGGCTGGTCTTGACTCCTGACCTAAAGCAATCCTTCTGCCTTGGCCTCCCAAAGTGCTGGGATTATAGTTGCGAGCAATCATGCCGGGCCTATGTATCTATTGTTAATACACATACACGTGAAGTATTTATCCTGCTCTGGTTCTCTGATAGTTCTAAATTTATGGGTTTTTTAAATTTGGTTAGGAAAATTTTTGTGTCCTATGTCTTCATAAATTTTTCTGCCTTTTCTATTTTCCTGGATTCAAATTACACATATGTTAGACCATTTGATAATAGTCATAGCTGTTGGATGCTCTGATCTGTTTTTTTTCCTACTTCTTTTATTGATTTCATTTTGAATCATTTTAATTGATGTGTATTCAGGCTTAGTGATTCTTTCCTCAGCTGTGTCCAGTTTGCTAATAAGCATGTCAAAGGAACTATTTCCAACAATTATGTTTTTATATTTTGCATTGCCATTTGACTTTTTAAATATAGTTTTCTTTTTTTCTGCTAAAATTCTGCATCTATTTATGTATGTTTTTCACCTTTTACGTTAGATCCTTCAACATATTAGTCAGTTGTTTTAAAGTCTATTCTGTTATCATGCTAATCACTGGGTTATCTGTAAGTCTGGTTCTATTTTTTATTTTATCTCTTGATTTTTATTTTCTTTCTGTGTACCTCATGAATTTTTGTAAGATTTCTAAATTCTTACTCCTAGACTTATTTTTTTTTGTTTACATCTTGCCAGATCCCACACTGAGTAAACCAAGCTCTCTTTCCATTATATTTGCTCCCAGTCTACTGAATGTTGCTAAAGTAAGTCCTGGGCTGATTGGTATTAACATAGATTCATGTTCTCTAATTGTAGTTAGGGCTCCAGTGTTATTTGCAATTCTTTTACTAATCTAAGTATACAATATGCATTTTATCTTATTTCTTTCCTTCTGATTGAGGAATTCTTTACTTCTGCTTTCCTTTATCTCTCACTGCCCCTTCTTTTGAAAACTGTTCAAAATTTTTGGTAGTCCTCAATTTGCTCCACCTCTTTGCTTGCTTTTGGCTCTCTGTGATGCTCTAAGTCCATAGAAGTGTATTCATTTGTTGTGAAAACTTACTTAATGCTAGCTAACACATGCTTTCAATAAATGTTCCAGGCACCATGCTCAATATTTTACATGCTTTATTTAAATGTTTCTCTGTGTCTTCTTTAGATAGTAAGTTCTTCAGTGTGAAGAACCTCTCAGTACCTGATATACTTTGCAGTCAGTAAATGAATGAATGAATGAAACTACCTATCCCATGTAAAGGCAGAAATTTATTACTGTAAATGCCCACGTTTTTATTTTATTTTATTTATTTTTTTTAGTAGAGACGGGGTCTGGCTCTTGCTCAGGCTGATCTCGAACTCCTGAGCTCAAACAATCCACCAGCCTTGGCCTCCCGGAGTGTGGAGTGTGAGGATTACAAGTGTGAGCCACCACACCCAGCCCATGATTTCTTTTTTTTTTT
>CAUYRT010074866.1:0-29299 GCA_963574885.1 Lepilemur ruficaudatus
TTTTTTAAACCCATTTGCCACACGCCCCCCCAATTTGTTTTCCCCCTTTTAAAAAAAAAAAAAAAAAAAAAAAAAAAAAAAAAAAAAAGATGCCTAAATGTGGTTCTTACTCTCAGAGACTCTCCATGCAAAAGAGAATGCAAGTTGGGTTTGGTGCCTTATGAAAGGAAAAACCTTGCTCAGGTAGCTCAGCTGAGTGAATTAACAAAAGTTTCCAGGATTTGTTTTCACAGGCTTGAGTGTAAGAGGTACAGAGTAGCTACGTGTTTGCAGGACTCTCACTCACAAAAATCACCTATGAAAATCAGAGATGGGACTCTGCTGAAAAAGTTGGTAAAACACAACTCCTCTGACAATAGCTATTGAGCCTAAATAACTGACCAGATGAAGTACTGCAAACGGAGCAGGCTGCCTGATTGGCTTCCATGCAGATTCTATGTCTCAGTTGCAGACTGTAATTGTGTTGTTCCAGGGCACCAGCACAACCCGGCAGTCGACAAGTGCAAATAGACGAGAGGCACAGGCTGGAGCAGTGTCGCACAGTTTAGCAAGGGAATCACAACACTGCATTCCATTCTATTTCCAAATCCAGCTCTAGCCAAACAGCAGAATGTGATGGGACTGTTATCCAAACTTAAACTTCCTGGCGCCTGCCTGCATGGGTGTTACGGATTTTATTTTTTTAATAGACTTTTAGGAAAGTTACTAGTGTATAGAGAGAAAGGAGGGGAAATGCAGAAGAGAGAGAAAGAAATTGAGCAAAGAAACTGCTCGACTACCATTATGGGAATACACACAGCCTACACATTCAAGGAAATTTGAAGTTAAAGCTAAAATCGACCATATGTACACCCATATGCAGACATATTGGGACAGTCTCTGAATTGCAGCTTTATACAAAGTTGTATGCAACAATGATCCCACATAAAAGATAAACCAGAGGACCTTTTATACTGGATACTGATACATTCTGCAGTAAAAAAAAGACATAACCTAGGCGGAGAAACAGGAAACCAAAGGGCTGCTCCATAATCACTTATATTACCTATTTGTCTATCATCTCCTTTTATGAAATGCAGGAATGTGACCATGCCTTGCTACCTTGCAAAGATCAGAAATTGAATACATGCTGAAATTCTCATTTGAGAAAATTATTGAAGTGCTTGATTTCCCCAACCCTAAAAATGAAAATGAAAGGCATCCCAAAGTCTAGAAAGCAAAGACAAAAAATCTTTCCAAGATTGGCCAAAATGTCTAGCAAAGAACTGATTCTTTTAAACATGTTGCAGTTGTATTAGACAGATGAATAGATTTCATATCTTTAAAAACCTTAACATTTGCAGCCAATTTTTCAAGACATTAATTTCTAAACAGGAGATGAAAGGAAAAGAAATCAAAATGCTTAATAACATTTCCAACTTCTTAAAGGCTTGGAGGAACTCTAAACCTTTGGAAACAGCTCCTTGAAAAATGATTTTCAGACCAGTTTTCACTATTGAGGAGGATGGCACATTTATCAAATAACTTTTAGCTTCAATTTTCACAAAAGCTAGTTTGCTGATGGGGTGGATAATAAAATTCAAGATTTATGTTGCATTAACGGCTATAGTAAATTCTCATTATACCAAAACACAGGGGATAAATTTAAAAAAAAAAACTGACTGAATTAACTGACTCTGCATTACTAAAATCTTTATCAACTAGAGTATAGAGCTTCCCACTTAGCTGGGGAAAACATAAAATGGTTGTTTCTCATCAAATAATAAGCTACTCCTGGTAAAAGGGGTTAGACTAAGAAAAGACAGAAAGTAGTAGCAGTATTAACATTTATTGAACTCTAACCTACACCAAGTACTATGTTCAGTGATTCTTTATGGGTTCTCTCTCTAAAATGTCCTGCAATGCTAGGTAACAAGGAAGAGCCTAATATAATTTACATTTTGGTTCCCTCTACATCTCCAAGTCAGAATAATGTAAAAATTCCTCCTCCTATGCTAGGGAAACTGTATATCAATTTTGGCAATGGAAGATTTGTGTTCATTTCCAGATTAGCTATAACTTGACTTCCTCAGAAGTTCCAAAGATATTATAAAAACAATGGAAATGAGTGAACGGCATACCTGTGTGCTCCTACTGAAAGAAAAGGTGAGAGAAGTGGAGGGCCACGGAAATGTACCAACGGACAGAAAGATATATTAATATCAAAACTCTAAAAAATGCTAAAAATGTTTTTTTTCTTTTTTGCCCTTAATATTGATTATTCTTATCTAATTCAGTAGGAATTCAGTAAGTGACTACTGCTAGGGGGTGTTCTTAGGGAAGAAACAAAATTACAGCATTAAATTTTCCAAAGTTACCCCCATCGAAGCACCACCCAGAAAGGTTCCTGCTTAGCATCTAAGGCTGGTTAACGTGAACAAATCCAGGCCAGTTTTCTTAAGAGCTAAGAGGCAAATAAAAGCTAAAATGCAAATAAACATATTGATAAGCCAAAAAACATAAAACTATAGACTAAGTATGCATAACTCCTACTTTAAAGCATCACTGAAGAATAATCAATATACAAAATATTGCTCATATTTTGATGAGTTTGGACATATTCATACACCTTCCTGGGATACCATCACCACAATCAAGGTGATCAAGGTACTTAATGTATCCATCACCTCAAAAAATTTCCTTGTGTTCTTTTCTGTTTTTTTCCTGTTCCTTTTTTCTCTCTGTGAGAGTGCGTGCGTGTGTGTGTGTGTGTGTGTGTGTGTGTGTGTGTGTGTAATAACAGTTAACATGCGATCTGTCCTCTTAAAATAATTTAAAGTGCACAATACCATATTATTAACTATAAGTACTATGTTATACAGTAGATCTCTAGAACTTACTCATTTTGCCGTGGAACTTAATATTTCTAAATACTGAACTTAAAGTCCTAACATAACATACACTTATCCATATAAAATATCTCCTTAGATAGCCTTGAATAGAAAACTATTTTCTCCAGAAAGAGTAACTCTGAGAAATTCTACAACTATTTTTTTCTTTTTATTCATTTGGAAGTTTAAAATTATCAGTGATAATACACTGTTCCTGGCTCCTGGGCTACATACTGACCAACAGAGAAGAGAAATGAAATGGCCCAGTCATTGCCTAAGCACATCTGGTTTTGGTTTTAAGCACTGAGCCATATCATAATGTCTAGATTTGCCCTTTAAATTAACATCCCATTATCATGTTTTCTGGCAGGAAACTGTACAGATTGCAAATGGAGTTGGACTTAGAACTCCACAAGAAATTAGAGCAGTGACAGTTTAGACATTAAATACTAAACTCTGGCTTGCAGAGTCCCAATATAACCTGAGTTATTTCAAGCTTATGAGACTGAGAAAGGCAGAGAGTGAATTGGTTTTTGAGACAAAGTTTAGATGGGAATTGGAGGAAAGTGAGAACGGATACAATGGCAATATTCAACCACAATATATGATTCTACGTTAGCAATTATTAATCAGTGTTCTCTTTGTTCTCTGACTTGGTGCACTCAAATTGAGTTGGATTAAGATTTTTAGAGGCATAAGCAATGCAAAGTTTACAGACCTTCTAAACCACCTCCTTCTTACAGAACTCAAAATAAAGGCAATACAGACAAAGGTAGAAAAGACTAATTTTATAAAATTTCAATTATTAACATTTTTAAGATTTTTTTTCATTTCCTTTCAGAGCCTCTTTTGCTGGTCCTCTAAGTATGACTTCTCCAATTAATGCATAATCTAACACTGCATCCAAGGTGCCCCAAATGCAATTTACTTCTTATTCATTACTTTATGGATGTCTCAAAAATTTAAAGGAAATCACCCACCTGACAAACTTAGGTAGACTGTCCTAGCTCCCCTAGCTGTTTCGTGAACGACTTTTCAAACTAATTTTGTCAAATGAGTCAAAAATCATGCATGTATCCCTGCACCCAAGTCCATAAAAATATACTTTGCAAATGCATTATGGCACAAGAAAGCCGACCATTTGTAGGAAGTAAATCAATCAGGAAATCTTCCTGTGGGGTAAACTCATTAAATATTTCCACAATGCCCTCAAGATAGATTTCAAAATCTTTAGCAGGAGTTACAGGAATCTTCAGGGTCTGCCTTCCACTGAACCCCCTAGATTTATTTCTGGTCCCTCTTGTGACCCAGTGTTCTAGTTAAATGACTGGTAGTTCCCAATATCCCTTACTCTTTTTTAGAGACTTAGAATGAGCTCTGTCTAGAACAGCAACGCCCAGTAGAAATATAACGCAGCACATGTAATTTTAAATTTTCTAACAGCCACATTTAAAAAAGTAAAAAGAAACTGAAAATTCAATGTTGATAATGTTTTTGGATCAATATGTCCAAAATACATCAACTTGTGATTTATATAAAAAGTTAATGAGGTATTTTACACTATTTTTTTTGTACGAAGTCTCCAAAATCTAATCACACGGTGCATCTTAATTCAGGCTAGCCAAATTAGCTATGTGGCTAATGGCTACCACACTGGACGCTGCAGGGTAGAAAACCTTTGTCCTCTCTCCCCTTAGGATTTAGATCAATCTCACCCTCTCTCATTCCCAGGTCTGGGTGCCCACCCATATACTACCATAGTACTGTGGTTGTACCCTTTGTATTTAATAACAGTGCTTATCATATCGTACTGCCTGGTTGTGCATCTTTATTTGCCAGTAGACTTGGAGCTCCCTAGATATGGGGTCCATGTCTTTCCTAACTTTTTTATCCCAAGCACCTGGCAAATGTTTGTCACAGAAAGAACTATGATTTTCATTTACATTAAACAGAAATAGCACATAATTGTCCAAGTGGGAATTGATTCAACGGTAAGTACCAAATCTTTATTAAACCCTTATTACCTGTAGGTCACTCTGTTAGTAAACAATCTCTATGTCTTAGGTTTTTTTAAAACACCTTTTCAAAAACAAAGACAATCTCAAAGCCAAAATTTTAACAATAAAGGTAAAATGATTTAATATAAGCCAAGTTGACATTTGCACTATTGTAAGTCCACTTTCAAAGAGAACCGATAGAGATTGTCTTAGTCAAAAAATTAACTCAGGAACTGGTCAATATTTTTGAAACGAAGGGCAGCAGGGTGACATCTTCTTCCAAGCTCAGGCTGGTGACTCTCAAGGTGCTTTTGGTTCATTGAGGCCAATGACACGATTTGATCTATTTGAAAAGGGCCAAACTAGCAAAAAGACAGAAAGACACCTTCCTTCCTTTCTTCACTCTAGCTAAGTAACTGGCACTAAATCATCTTTGGGAGGTATAAAATAAACACATGTCATTTATCTACATATTGTTGATTAAAATATTAATCTGGCTTTGGATATAACTGTTTTGTGTTTTTCCCAAATAAGCAAATTTATCAGGAAATTATTAATCTCTCTCTGTAATGTCCTATTTTTGAGGAAAAAATGAAGGATTTTATAAACTGTGGATTTTCAAGTACCAAAATGACTATTTTCCTACATGCTTACTCAACATGATTCTCTTTTGTAATAATTAACTGTAATGTGCCATATTAAAAGGCTTTGTAAACTATATGGCACTATATAAATGTGAGTTATTATAATTATTGAATAGGCCATTAATTAAATAGAGCAATATTAGAAAAATTGAGTTTTTAATTTTCATTAGTCTTTGTAAGTGTTAACTAATGACACTCTGGCAAATCTTAATATCACCGTTCATTTGAAAGTTGAGAAAAATGAGGGAAAGTGTTGTAATTTGCACAAGGCTTTTGATTCAGGCTTAGGTAGATTCAAAGTTAAATGGCAGCAAATCCCCCAGAACTTTAGCCTAACTGTTCAATTACTTCTCACTTCTTTCTCCTTGATTGCCTGTGATTAACAAACCTCTCATTTAACCTTTTTCCTCCAACTGGTAACTGTAGGCCAATGCTTGATTCTGATTCCATTAGTCGGCTCTTTTATATATAATAGGTTTTTCAAAATTTTGTTGATGTTAGTGAGTTTTCTTAAAGGTACCCCATAAATCTAACCTTTACAGTCAAAAATTATTTCCCAAACCCTAATTAGCATATACGCCAGATATATGCAAAGCTGAACTTCATTGAACTGACTCAGGCTGACACAGACAGGCAGCAGCTGCAGTGAACTGAAGCAGTGCTGTATCCACTTGATCATCCACGGCTCCCTGGAGCACCATGTTAGGCATCACCCTAAGGCTCTGCGCGGGCTCAGTGGGAAGGAGTCCCATGATCGATTAGGAATGTCTGCCATGGGCATGGACTGGATGTGGACAACTGGACTGCCTCGTTTTTACCATCCAAGGTCTAAGTTGATAAGAAGCAGTAGGGAGCTGGGAAAAGTCTAGTAAGTAGCTGCTGAAAAAGACTTTCAGAGACCAGACAAGTGTAACACAACCTGGATCTTTACACAGAATGGTCAGCACTGTGTATTCGTCGAGCGAATATAATACCCCCTAGTAAGTGGTGCTGAAATCCATACGAAGTTATTGAAAAATAGTTCATGAGAAATGTGGACGTGTCAACTACTCAGTTAGGGGTTGACCCATCACAAGTAGGAAATGATGACTTTCTTAACAAATCTTCCTCTACTGCCTCCTTTAAATCTAACTTGAACCCAGTCTCCTCATGGACAACTTAATTCTCATGTCTGCCAGAAAGATAAAAACCGAAACCAAACAGCAATATGTCCTCATTTGCCACTCCGGGAAAGAAGTAACAGGAAATAGAAAGAAAAACTCATCCTGTGACGAGATGAAACCAACATCTAACCGAATAAATCTCTACTCCCTCCATTTTTCAAAGCAAAAGTTGAAAACAGTAAGGAAGTTCGAAGTGAAACTGTGCATGAGAAATATACCGACTTAACACTTTGTGTTTCAACAAGCAGGGTTAAGGGAGGTTGAAGACTTACTGACATTTTTAAGACAAAAGACTGAAAATTTTGCCTATTCTAACAAAGACTTAGCTTTCGTTTGTTTTCTAATCTACCAAAAAAAAGAAAAAGTACACAGAAAAAAAAAGAAAGAAACCCTCCTTTAAAATGAAAGTTAGCTCGGAGCTGCTTACAATTGCCTTCTGCCTCTGCCTCTCCCTCTGTTTGGCCCTTTCAGATTCCCGCTTCTCATACTCTTTGCGGTATTCTTCCCTCTTCAGCCTTTCGTGCTGATACTCCTCGTAGCTGTCATACCTGGGAAACATAACTTCATCATTAAGTCAACCACCTCAATTTGCATGAGTAAAATGAATAATAATTTGGGGCGGGGGTGGGGTTTTCCATAACATCTTGTCATCCAAAGGAGGGGACGAAAGGGGCTGAAGGGAAATGGCATAGCTCATTACCTGGGCCTACGGCTGTAGGGCGATCTTGAGCGTGATCTCACATACAAGGGAGAATTTCGGTGTGTGCGGTGTCTGTAGTGGCTTGACTCGTAGTAGTAACAGGATCTGGGAGAGAGCAGAAAAACAAAAAGGGCATTTGTAACTGCCACTTACACTGAGTTTATCAGCGCTACCGAACATCCTCTGGAACACCGTTATTACATAAACCGGCGTTTTCTTTCCAGCTACTAGTGAGATTTCCCAGTGACAGTTTGTGATCATCTAGTCAGCTCAGAGGTCTGGGAATGATGTGTTCTCTCTCAGCGTCTCTTATTGATGTTAACACTGAGCACTGGATCTGGTACACTGTCAGCTTTATCTTACATGGATCTCAACTATCCTGGCACAGGGCAGCTCTCCAGGTAATGGAAAAAGTTAGATGAGCAAGTTTCTTACAAATTGCTCTCTCTGATCTGACTGGCTCAAGGCACCATGTTCAGAGCTGACAGATATAAGGGAACAGGGAGAGGGATGTATGTGTAACAACATTCTCGTTAGTTCCAGCGTCACTGGGAGTGCGGTGGTGAGGGGATAGTCTGGCTGTGGATTTTGATTACTTTTTTTGACTTCCTGGGAACATCTTGTGCATTGGGTGAGAGTTTTGCCAAGGTTTACCTTGAAGAGGATCTACTGCCTGGAGACCTTGATCTTGACCTGGAATACGGTGATCGGGAACATGACCTGTGTCTAGAAAAGGACCTTGAACGAGAGCGCATCCTTTGGGGTCTTTGAGAAAATAAGGATTTGGGTGGTGACACGGAATCTCTACATGGAGAGTTAAAAGAAGAGCAAGAAGGAGACACATCGAACAATGAATAGGATTGCGTGCCATCCCACGGGTAGCTCAGTTTATCACTTTCGTCTTCGCTGTCATCAAACAGGCCATCCATGGCTAGTCCTGAATTTATAAACATAGGTAGTTTGGAGAATTGTTCATTACTGAAATCACTGTCCCTCAGTTCACTGGTCTTGTCTGCTTCGTCGTCAAAAACAGCTTGACTGGGATGACCGAAGTGCTTGTTCAGCTCGGCTCGGATTTCCTGGTCTTGGAGCTGTTTTCTGGTGCTGCAAGGAGAGACCTGCTTGCTGGCCTCTGAAGTCTCTCTCAGGGAGCACTGGTCTGAATCTGTGGAAGAACAAATCTGCCTCTGCCAATCAGAGGAGGCATCTTTATATTCTAGTTGTCTAGAGTCTTGGAACTCCTGTGATATATTAATGAGTATTTCCGCTTTGGAATTAATTGACTGACAATAGTCATGGTCACCAAACAGCCGTAGACTGGGCCGCTTGGACTTCCTTTCCTCGAGTCCACTGGTGAGCGTGGAGGACTTGCTGAGTTGCGCGTACAACTCGGATTGCTCGGGCCCTTTCTTGGTGGAGTTATTGCCTTGGGTACCAGAAGACTCACTGTACCGGGGCTTCTTTGATGGTGGTGGCACCACAGTCTTGCAAGAGGACTTCAGCTTTGGAGAAGCCCTAAAAGGGTTATCTTGGTTGGCTTTATGAGGAGGAGTTGTGGGTGGAGTTAGGCCTAAGGCAAAAAAAGGGGAAAAAAAAAAAAAGGAGAGAGAGAGAGAGAGAGAGAAAGAGAGAAAAGAGACAGAGATAATGTTCTTAAATGCCAAGATACATTTTCTAACTTTTGCAAGATTTCAGACAAGGGTTCAAACTAAGTGAAGAAGAAAGAAACTAAATTCATGGCAAGACCTGAAATGCTGATTCTTCTCCTAAGCCTCTGTCATCAAGAAAAGATGGATCGATCACAGCAAGAGCTGTGATCTTTTCTGTTTCAAACACCAATGCTAACACATCCGGCTTCCCTGAAAACACGAAGCTGTCACTCCTGGCTTGCACAGCACCGGGCATTACCAAAGCTCACATTTTCAAGGGGGCGGTATAGGCTGATGTATGAAAAATTAACAAAGTGAGAGTTGGGGAGCACAGAACAGCCTTGGTGGCATTTGTCTGCAAAGAACACTGCGGAGGATCCAAGCGGCTGAGGGTTCTTTGTCCAATCAATAAAATCTACCCTTGGAGCCAAGAAATTAACAGCAACTTACGAAAAAATGGGATGACAGCAAATGTGGGGCAGGGTGGGAACGACATAGACAACTTCAAAGTGAGTTCAGTAAAATACGACAGACAAATGCGGAGACCTAGAGCAACTCTACGACTCGACGGCAGTGATTCTTTGTCTCCACAGTTCATTAACTTAGTAAACCATGGCTAATGTAGGTATAATGCATTCTTGTAAGCATAACTAATACATTCTGTATAAAATATGGTTCTGCAACAGAAACCTAAGTGAACAGTAACACTAAATATTGCAGTGCCAGTGGACCGTTTTATTTAGAGCACAACATCAGTGCGGGTGATGAGACTGAGGGATGGAAACGAATCCAAGCGTCGGCAGCTAACTCATTAAATAAATAAAAAGCAAAGGAAGAAAAGGGAGTAGCCATCCATCGTTGCCTTTCCTGCTTTTCTACAGAAGGGCAGAAATTCCACCAGAAGCCGCTCTGAGAGAGTCTATAAGCGCGGTAGTTCTCACTGCTAAGTGTCTCCCCCCTGAGTAAGTCCTACTCATCCCTTTGTGCTGAGGAGGAATCGCTGTGAAATTGCTCCGGAGTCCAGGGAACTTTGAAGAGGGCAGGCTGGAGTTCAAATGACTTCACGCTTACAAGGGAACATTTTAGTTTACAATACACTTCCTATTTAGGAGGCCGGGTGAATGCTATTCAGCAAAAAGAACTTCAAGTCTGCTAACAAGCCTGGGGTTAGACTTAAGGCAAGTTTCAAGGAAAAAAAAAAATCCTACCTTGCTGGAAAAAAAATTATATATATTTATATATCAAGAACCAAGTAGGTCACAGAAAGCCACATGAAATTTTGATGTGAACAGGAAGATACCACCTCTCCTACTTCACAATACAGAGATGGAAAAAATTAGTGTCTTCCCCAAAATGACATGTTGTATGCCAACATTTGGTAATTTTTATGATTTATAGCTAATTCTCCTTAACTGAGGGAAGAAAGGGTCCAAATATGCTAAGTGGTTTGACTGTGGAATTCCATCCCAGGAAAATTCAGGAAGACTGGGAAATGCAAACAAAGAGAGGGGCACATTGCTGTCCCTCCGTGCCATGCCTGAGTCTCAACAAAGCTCCCTTTGGTGGCAGCCGCCCTTGTATGCCTGCCCACTCTGTGGCAGCAAAGTGGGGTGACTTACATCACTGAATGAAACGTGGGCACACTCTCCTTTTGTTTCCTCTTTCATAGGAGAATATGTCTTTTCCTCAATGGAAGAAATTCCCGTATGATCAATCTTTTCTTTTTCCCTTGTTTCCTTTATTTTTCACACTGCCCTAGTCATGCATTCTGATTTCTAGCACACACTACCTTTGATTACCGCTACAATAAATTTAAAGATATTAATTCCCAGTAAAGAAATGGCACATTCTCAAATATTCCCCACAGGAGCCTAAGACGCTTAAAGAAATAATGATGAATAATCTTTCTTCGCTGAGTAAATACCAGTCAAATGTGTTGAATGACGCGGCCCTTGAATTGGAAGAAATGACATTCGCCATCCTAAAATTCAACTTCATAAATCTGTCCATGATCACCTCAATTTAGGGAATTTTTCTACTTCTCCAATAATTTACTGTCAGAATCACTGTCTTGATATCTATCGCATACAGCTATATATTCTTGCTTATCTCTTTCTGAATGTGAATTATATCTCGTCTCTCCGAATAGATTATAAGGTCTTTGTGGGATGTTGCTTGAGCTTATTTGTTGCAACATTATTTTGCTCATTTCTTTTTTTAAAAAATTTTTCTGGATTCTCCTTTAGTAGTGGTCTGACATTTCAGCAGCCCAAGAATCCCTTGGGAAACTGAGTAAACATGCGCGATAGATGGCTCACAGACCACGTATGGAGAACCATGAACAGAGCTTTGTAATCTCAGGTATCATATTTTGACTGACATTCTCGATTTATAAAAAGAAACCCTAAACTTCAGAAACACCAAATTAGGCCACTATTAAAGAGAGACTAGTTCTAAAAATAACTCAGGTATCTAGGGATTTCAAATATAGAAATTCCTTTTAGTCTTGAAAATTTGAAACCCCTGTCCTAGCACCTAAGCTCATTATCCCTTAAATAACTGGCTCTCAAGTTGCTCTTGGGAGTGGCAACATCCTGATTGTACTTTCTTTGAGTTAAAAACAAAGCCTTTTACCTCTTACACATGGTAGACAGACTGTGGCCATTTAACAGACAATCACTGAACACCTAGAATGTGCTAGATATGACACCAGATGCCGGTATTTCAGGGACTCAGCCTCCAAGGACTTCACAGTTCAGTTTAATAAAGAGGCAATTCTTTCAAATTTCACATAAGCATATTTTCTTGCGGTTATGCTTAAAATTTACAGAAACACTCAGAGACCACCAAACCAGTATCAGGTCTGTAAATTTCTGTTGGCACCACTTGCTGAAATGAATAAGCAACACTTACTTATCAGATGAAAGATATTTTAGGATTAGTGAGGAGGTGGATGGAGAAAATAATTTAGATAATTCCCTACACTTTTTACTGTTTACTGAAACATCTTTCAATGGAGAATATCTCAGAGCAAGAGTGAGAAATCTCACAGATGATAAGACTTCACATCTCCAAGTGCCTAACTGGAAGTCTGTCTCCAGATATAGTTGAGACTCAAAGCAAAACAAAACCAAACAGAAGTGCAAGGAGGATGTTTTTTTTTCTTTGAACATAGTGTCAAACTTTTAAGAGCTGTGGATGGGACCGGCAACCCCTTGCTACTGACCCTGAAATAGATGCATTTCTCTAACCCCACATCCTCTACCCAGAACTTTTTCCCCTACGGTAGGAGGAGGTCAATACTCCATCCCTTGATGCCACTGTCTTTGCTCATCTCCCCACTAATCGCCGGACTCTCGATTTCATGCCACAAACCTAAATCAACAGTATTAATGCCTCCCATAACCTCTGGATTACTTCCTGCGTGTTGATTTTCTGGGGAATGTGTACATTTTGGTGTTGACAGTACAAGGTATATTCCGTGCTCTCTCTTGAACTTAGCAGGTTTTGACAGATTTATGTGAGGACAGATGGCCATTACAGGCTGAGGGCTGACAAGAGGCAGTTCAGAGCATTGTTAACACACTTGCACAAACTCTCAGCAGTGCAGCTCGGTGCAGAATGTAATTCAGACTATAGCTTTTTTATTGCTGCCTATTTTCTTTTGTCAAAAGAGCCTGCTGTGCAGAGCAACAAATGGCTGCTATTACCCAGAATGTAATGGGTGTCAGACAAATCACGTAACACAAACAATCAAGAGTATGTAGGTCATATTTCAACAGAGCACAACCTTAGCAATATTTATGATTACTGCATTGAAATGTGCTCTATAATAAACAAGTACCTCTACATCACTCACACTTACGCACTTCTGCACAGCAAATCTGGGAGAAGTGGCACACACTCTACAGTCATCTTTTTAAACAGCACTTTTGTTTAAAAAAAAAAAAGTCAAAAGACAAGTTTTGTTTTGTTTTCCATTATGTGCTATAAAGCGATTTTCTTTGAGGAGTTCTCTTTTGGGTTTGTTTGTTTAATTGAATGACTGATAAATGGTGAGGCCTCTGCTCCATTTCTTGTGCTTTGCTATGCATCCGATGTCTTCAGCAGGACTTTTTTTTTTTTTTTTTTGGTAATGGTTTATAACATTTTACAGAATCGACCAAGAAATCTGCAACTTACTTTTGAGTTTGTTTAACAGTGAGAATTTGCTTGTGTTGCATGCCAGTGCAGGTATTTAAGGGAAAACAATAAGGAGATGAGTTTCTAAGAGGCTTAAAAAAACACATCAAAATAGGAAGACTGGGCAAAGAGAGGTGTGTCATTTTCCTACTCATGCATTTCCAGCCTCAGAACTTGGAGTGGGTGTCAAGAGAGCACAGGGAAGGCTGATATTCACTTGCTACCCCCTTTACTTCCTTTTATCACTATAGTAAGTTGTTAAAATATTTAGTTGATAGAAGCTGCTCTGGTGCCTTCCAATCCTCCACCTCCACTTCCCCAGGACTCGCTGGAGCTCCACAGGGTCCAGCAACTCAAGTGTCAACTCTTGGCACAGAGCAGAGAGACCGTCCCAACCCTCCTCTGGTCCCCTGGCTGGCCTCAGTCCACTGGGACTGGGACTGGTCTGTCTTTACTGCTTTTTAAGTATTTCTCATATCAACCCTGATCACTGGGAACAAACTGGCCTTGCAGAAAAGCTTCAGAACATTCCTATGACCTGTGCCTAACTGCCCAACTCTTACTCAAGGAAGATGAAGATATTATTAAATGACCCTCATACATGTTCCCACAGAACTGGGACAGGTATGGAGGGAGGGAACCTGGCTTTCTAGGGATCTACCACCAAATCCCAAAGTTGATGTGGGAGAGGAAATTGCTGTGATGTCCTTGGTTTAAAAGAAATGAGGTAGTCCCATCTCAAGAAAAGAAAACTAAAGAACAAAGAAACTATTGTTACAGACACTGGGTCAAGAAGAATGAGATTGAAAATAGAAAATGAAGCCTACGGTTGAAATATGGAGGAAATTCCTGACAGTGAGAGTTGCCAAACACTGGAATGGGCTGTAAAGAGAATATGTTGGGTCTTCCTTTCTTGGATTCTTCAGGCACAGGAATGGATTATATGACCTGTCAAAATCACTTTCCAGTTCTCTGATGCTACGGTTTTCCTTTTAAAACAACAAACTACTGCTCATATTTTGCTTTGGTCTATTTCTTCAAAGATATGTCACAAACAGAAGTATATATCAAAAGGCTACAGCAAATTTATGCTGTTTGTCAATATCCCTTCCAGCAAAATGAACTTTTAAATGGGAAGTTCAAAAAAGACAATATAAAAATTCACATAAAAGAAGTTACAAATTAATTAGTTAGTTAATGAATGTTTTGGTTTTTTTTTTAATTACAAGTTCACTAAAATACACTTTGAATGATTGTTAACTTAAAACTAAAGAAGAAACTAAGTGAAAAATAAATAATATCAAATCACACATTCATCATGATTAAAACCATGTGGGAAAACATATATAAATGGAAAAAAAAATGCTAAGCTCTAGTTGTGTTAGGATGATGAGGATGCTCATTATTTCGCTCTTCTTATTTTCTTAATTAGTTATAAAATAGTTTTATTGCTTTTACAATGTTCACAGCAACAATAATAAAAAACTACATCTACATATATGTGAAATTTGGGGGTCAGTCACTCTGATTCCCAACCAAATTCCTTCATGTCTTGTGGTTAAAACCATCACCTTGTTCAGCTGACATTGCTTTGCCATCATTCCCATTTCAGAAACAGAAAAGTGTAGCACTCTGAAAATCTCCATATGCAATAGATTTAAATGCCTTCTGCCAAAAGAGCATTCTTTTTTCTCTCATCTTGCTTTACTAACAGCTATTTTGAAATCAAATTAGTTTTTACACCTGTAAGAGAAGAGGTTTTTTTTTTTTGTTTTGTTTTGTTTTTTTTTATCAGCCAAAATGAGCTAGTTTGGGACAATCACAAAGAAGTCAGACCAGCTGGCAATACCTAATAAAGCAAACTTCCTATCTCATCCCTCCTGTTTCCCAAAGACACTGCAGATGGGGCGGAGGCATTATTCTGGAGGTCTTAGAATTTTGTTGACTGTTTACATTTCTACTTAAACATTTGGAAAATTTTGCTAACATTTGTGAGAGTAAAAAAAAAAAAAAAAAGAAGGTACCAGAAGGCCTGGGCCACAGCTTGATCCACTTCCTCTGCTGCTACCAAACAGATTAAGCCTGTAGACCAAGGATCAATAAATCCACAGCAGGAATGCTGTTTCTGCCCTGCCCCCCACCTGCTGCACCTATGGCAGGCATCACTAACTGATCGTGACAGTTCCCACTGAGCGCAGACTTGGCTTTCAACTGCTTCTCAACACAATGATCCTGGCAGCCAGTACTAATCAATGACATAGGCAAGTGAAATGAAGCCTGTTTAACGTAACAGATGTCAATTACTATCTGTAAAATTCAGACTTCAGGAAAGAGACATGATCTCTTTTCAGACAGATCTGCTTTGAACCCAGGGTCCACCACATAACTGGTGTCAATATGTAGCTTTGTCCTCAACGCTGAAATGGGCAGGAAGTCAAAAAGACACCACATGTAAAGTGCCTGCGAGACAGTGCCTAAAGGCCAGAATTTGGAGTACTAGAGGGAGCTGTTGTTGAACGTCAAAGAGATGATTCTTCTACCTTATTTAGGTAAATCCCACACCCTAATCAAAAGCAGTGTTTGTTTGATTTTTGTGGGGAAGTTGATGGGGAGACGTTCCACAAAAAAGAATAAATGACTTCATAGATGAGCAGGGCAAACAGGATAGAGCAGCAAGATCAGCAGAAAGAAAAGAGGTGAAGACAGCCAGAAGTAGAAAAGACGAGAAAAGAGGCACAATGAACTCAGTAGATGAAGTCAACTCAGAATTAGTAATTAAATATCTAATATTTATTGAATACTTATAGAATATGCAGGCACTCATGTTTTATCTCATTTAATCTTCACAGTGACCCAGTGAGATGTAGGTAGGTACTGTTACCATCTTCATTTAATACATAAAAATCTTGAGTGTTGGCCAGGCATGGTGGCTCATGCCTGTAATCCCAGCACTCTGGGAGGCTGAGGCAGGGGGATCGATTTAGGTCAGGAGTTCGAGACCAGCCTCAGCAAAAGCGAGACCCCTGTCTCTACTAAAAGTGGAAAGAAATTAGCCAGACAACTAAAAATAGAAAAAATTAGCTGGGCATGGTGGTGCATGCCTATAGTCCCAGCTTCTCAGCAGGCTGAGGCAGGAGGATTGATTGAGCCTAGGAGTTTGAGGTTGCTGTGAGCTAGGCCGATGCCACGGCACTGTAGCCCAGGCAACAGAGTGAGACTCTGTTTCAAAAAAAAAAAAATAAAATAAAGAAAGAAAAAGAAAATCTTGAGTCTTACAGAAGTAAATTGACCAAGGCTATACACTAGATGGGAGCAGATCTAGACTTTGAACTTGAGTTTGTCCAATACCCAAGCTAAGGTTTTGAACAACTTTTCACTATGCTATGCTCTCCACTCTTAATGAATCATGATACACTACTTTTATTTGGAGCTTTGCCTCTTACAAAGCATTTTAATTCAGATCAAACCACATGAAATTCCATTTTTTTGTATGTCAAAAATGGTTGAATATTAGCAATCTTATATTTCAACCTACATTTTAGTCCTTCAAGTCAGACAGTAATGTCATTTGGTGGTTATGAATATGACTTCAAAATTGATGAAACTGAAGCCAAGAAAAGACCATAAATATAGAAAAAAGAGTCTTAGCAATCAAAAGATCAAGGAGAGAAAGAGTGTGTTTCATTTTGTAGTTCCTTACTGAGTTCACTACCATGTCAACTTCATTGCCATCTGAGTGTCTCTTCGATTTCCTGCTTTCTTGCTTCTGCTCCATCAGTATCTTCTCTCCATTCCACCCCATGCTTCAAAATCTGACGCAAATATTTTTTTTTCCCCTGAAGTCTCCCCAGATCAGTTTAGCTTATGGAGAGCTCAATTTCCTCCAAACTCCTTTGCACAAATCACCTGTCATGCACTAGGATGATGGCATTGCCTTAATGTTTCTTTCAGTCCTTGAAATGCCTTTATAATTCTTTTTAATCTTTTGCACATTGTCTTTAAACTTAAAGCCATGCTATAATTTTCCCTTTGATAACTGTTTCTCCCCTTGTGATTCTCTAGAGGTATAATCAGAGTTTGTCACATCCTCTAATAACTACTAAGCAACAAATTTTACTGAAGATATTTAGAGAAGATGGAGATCATAGACAGCTTGTATTGCATAGCATTTCAAACTCAGAATATTTCTATCAAAAAAAAAAAATCTTCTCCCCCAATCTCCTCCTTATACAACCCTCCAAGCAGGTTCCAAACTGCACCTTGCAGCCACCTTCAGCACCCTTTGAGTTCCTCCTCATCTCCTTGGTTTCCTATAGCTCTAAATCCATTCTCTTACATAATGTAATTTAGCTCTACCTCACCTTCTCCAATATATATCTTCACAGTTATTATCATTACATTCAACAAACTAAAAAAATTACCCCAGGGTCTACCTTCCTTAGGAGGCTGGAAAACATTATATCACATAAACAGTATTTTCCTTTTATGCCACTTATGAGTATGTGTTGTTTTCCCAACAAACTATAAGCCCACATCTTAAACACAAGAACATTTATTTAGCACCTATATGGGCAAGCACTATGCTCCATGCTTTACATAGATTATTCTCTATATCTTACATTTGCTTGGGACCACTAGAACCTACTATATTGCCAGCATAGAGCAAGTATTCAAAATATGTTGATAAATTGATTTCCATTACCAAATAATCTTTCAGCAATACCAAGAATAAAAGATTTAAACTATGAAGAAAATGCTGATTTGCTGACCAAAATAAATCCACTGTATACAATTTCCAGGATTCTTATTATTAACTAAAAACTATTTTTTTTATAAATCTTTAACTGTCTTTCAATGAAGTAGGCTATTGACCTTTAAAAATTATAACTAAATTATTTAAAACTAAATGTCCACTCATAAGAAGAAATGTTCAAATTTCTGCCAAGAAGAAAATAAAAATAATTGGTTTTTTTATAATACCATATTATTAATGAAAGAAATGCAATTTAAAAGATATGTTCATGTCCATAAATTAGAGAACACTTGAAAAGCAAAGATGCCCAATGCTAGCCACGATGTAATAAAGTCAGTATATCCATACAGTGCTAAGGAGATTACAAATAGAAATACCTCTTTTGGAAAGCAATATACTAATATATATAGCACATACCCCTAAGATGTTTATATTCTCATTTTCAGAATTAATAACTATTAGGATTCTATTTTGAGAAAATAAGGTTAGAAAATTTTTGAAAGAAGATTTGCATTGCAGTGCTATTTCAAAATAGTAACACTTTAAAACAACCAAAACATGTAACAATAAGTGTATGATTAAATAAATTTTGATGTGCCTACTCAAACTAATATTATACAGTACTCAAAAAGCCTTATAATAAAAGGTTTGTGATGATACAAAAACTCATTAAAATGTTAATTGAAAAATTAGGATGCAAAATAAAATATATACATACAAAAATTATTGCAAATATATAAAAATATCCATAGAAAACAATGCCATGAATATTTTTATCTCTTAGAGCTATGAATAATTTTTTCTTCTAGCTAATATTTTTGCCATTTTTTGGAGTAAGCTTACATCGTTTATAATCAGAGAATAATATAAAGTGTTTCTTTACTGGAAAGCTTGGTATTGGTATATACAGGGGCAGCTCTCATCCCTCTCCCAGAGTAACTAATGCCCACAACATTCTGAACAATCCTAGTTAATAGATTCCTTTCAGATGATTTTTACCAAGAGCTACAGTAGTATATTTTACCAAATGAGTTAATGTCCTTTCTACTGGTGATTGAAATTATGTAATATGGTAAAATATTATGTAAATGAATGAAACATGAGTATGGAAAATCGTTTCTATGAAAAGACCCAATAAAGATACCTTGCTAAAAGAAGTGCTATCAAATTAGTTGTGGATGGATGGCATTGGAAAACATTGGGAAAAAAATCATAAAAGTCTAGACTTTGGACTCAGACTGCCATACAAACGTCTTTATTCTTTTCCTTCAAAGGGGAAGAAGTAAAAAGTGGATACCATCTATGACTGCGGTCCCCAACCACCAGGCCCTGGACTGGTACCAGTCTATGGCCTATTAGGAACTGGGCCACACAGCAGGAGGTGAGCGGTGGGCAAATCAGCAAAGCTTCATCTGTATTTATAGTTGCTTCCCATCACTGCATAAGCTCTGCCTCCTGTCCAATCAGCAGCGGCATTAGGTTCTTACAGGAGCTCAAACTCTACTGTAAACTGCGCATGCGAGGGATCTAGATTGTACGCTCTTTATGAGAATCTAATGCCTGATGATCTGAGGTGGAGCTGAGGCAGTGATGCTAGTACTGGGGAGCAGCTGCAAATACCGATTATCATTAGCAGAGAGGTTTGACTGCACAATAAATGTACTGTGCTTGAATCACCCCAAAACCATACTCCACCCTGGGTCTGTGGAAAAAGTATCTTCCATGAAACCGGTCTCTGGTGCCAAAGAGGTTGGGGACCACTGATCTATGATACATCATTAGTGTGGTTTGTATAAGAAAGGTGAATAGATCAATCCTCAGCACAGTCAAGCTCAAAATAAAAGTCTCTGGCCTCTAAAAAAAATCTAACATTTAAATATATATGTGTGTGTTTTAAGCGAAAGTAAAATAACAAAAGTATATATGCTGCAATCAACTTTTTAAATAAACTTACCAATTACTGGTCCTCATTAGTCAGATAAGAAAGCTTCTTCTGCATATAGTACATATACACTAAAGTTACTTCTAATAATGTAAGATATAATTTATTTAAGAAATGGTGTTGTGTCTGATGTATTTAAGAAATTATGTTACATATGTGCTTATAAGGAATATTTGTGTATATGTATATAAATATATATGTGTATATATGTGTGAGTCTGCATACACACATACACATACACACATACACCATGGAATTAACTACTCTATTGCTTGACCGAAGCATGCAATCATGCAAGAGACCTTTCATAAGGAGATAATTTAGTAAACTCAAAGTGTGAAATTAAACTTAGCAACAATGACCACCATGTGTGTAGGCACCATAGTTCTGGTTGAAAGCATCTTGTTTAACTTACTGTTCCTTTATCCTTATCAGCAATGACCAGAGCCAAGGAATTTCTTGTTCAGACATCCTAAGATTCACTTTCTGGTAGGGTTCAAGTACCTAAACCTAAAGCACTTAGTGCAAAAGTACCATTTACAACCAACTCAGATGTCTGTCTAGGAACTCTTCAGTTAGTCCAAGTTTTTAAAGCACTTCAGTATTTTTTTTTTTAGTTTTTTTTTAAAATAAGCAACTGAAAATATTTACAGGTAGCTTCCTACCCAATTTTGTTTGTACTTTTTGTTAATTTCATTAATCACATAGAGAATATACTCTATTATCTCATATATATTTCATACACACACACACACACACACACACACACACACACACAGAGTTGCAAGGGAAATGTAAGGCTCACCTGCAGTTCCAGAGAGTTCCACACTTAAGGTTCGTTCAATAGTCTTGTTCTCAAATGGGGAACCCTTGGGGTCACTGGAAGATATGGCACATTTATAAAAACAAACTGAAATGGAGTTGCTGTAGCCAAATGTATTAGAACCCCCTTCCCTTTCTGAAAATGGTTACATTTCTTAATACTTACTTTGGTGACTCTGGGGTCAGAGGAAGAGATAAAGTTGTTGGTTTGGCTAAAGGGAAAAAAAGACACTAATTATGAAATATTGATCGTTTTTTACAATTATTTTCTTTCTACTACAGTCAAGTTGGAGACACAACCAGGAAACTGTAAGACTAAACTAAGGAAACCTCTGAATATTAGATCAAAGTTAGACAACAGTCCATTATGCTAAAACAAATTCCAAACAACATTTGCATCAGTAAACTATCATTTGAAAGCACATACAAAAACAGAATTTTCCCTAAAATGTACCTTCCCTGTTAAGGATACAAAACTTGCATCATACCATCAGAGAGAAATAATGTTTTCTGTTTTAATTTGGAATACAGTACACGGTTTGTTTAGACAAGAAAACAGCAGAGTAACTACATGGTGACAGAACGTTATGAATATTCAGTTGATTTTACTCCTAAAATGTATAATTTTATATCTAGCCCTGAGAATAGGTTATTTCTATGAGGCCAAAGCTCAAGCAATAACCATTCCACTCACTGAAAATTAATTGAGAGATTATGGCAAATCCTGGGCATTGACCCAGATGGCTTAAAAGGGGTTCTGATCCCCAAATCTGAGAGACAACTAAAGTAAGATATCACATATACTAGTTGAGAGATCCATAGATTTGCAAAGAGAGCTCACTATTTCTTTTTTGCTTTCCTAAATCTTACCTCCTACAGGAGGCATTTCCCAATAATGAAGGGTGGAGTAAGAATCTTCTCACTCCAAAATTTCAATTGCTTCTCCATGGCAATCTTGTTTTTTGAACAGAAGGAGGGGAAAATATAATGAGAAACGTACTTGGGATATACATCCATGTATTATGTATACATATGCTTATATACAGAGATACCTTTATATGTATGTAGGTTTATGTCAATTTTTTCTCCTTAAAATAAGTACTTTCAAGAGGTCACTATATAGTCATTTATGTAATGAAAATCATAGAGGTGAAACCCAAAACATCTTTAGAATAAAGTTTCTTATTTTATGGATTAAAAAACTGAGACCCAAAGATGCTGAATGACAGATATTTCCAGGGCCATAAAACTAGTTACTCACAGAACTGGCCAAGATTCTGTTTCCTTCTCCTATTATCAAATAAAATTGCATTCAACAGACTTTAAAGTAAATTAATCAACCCCAGTAATTAAGGTCCTTTGAAATGTGAAAAAACTATTTATGTCCGAATTAGCTTGAAATTAAGTACTTTACTTGGATAAATAGTATTAGCATATTTAATTTGTAGATTTAGGTTTTAAACAAGTGAATAGTATACCATCTATCCAATGTGCATCCAGAAATATAAAGCTCATGATGTCTTCTGAAAATTAGATACATTGATTGATTGGATTTTTATATATACAGATAAATGAGCTGATTTTACAATAATTTTTTAGTATGTCCAATATAAAGAGTCTTTCAAAAATAATAGCTTTATGAAAAAATTTTATCAACTTTCCTGGTACTCAACTTAATAATTAGGATAATTCATATAGGTTCTATAGAAAACATCACCAGACATGAACTATGTGCTACGGCACACAATAAATGTTTATTGAAAATCAGTCACTGGAATTCCAGTTTTCAGGAGGTAGGGTAGGCTATCTGAAATGCTCAAAGGAAGACCTCCAGAATTCCGATAGCTGGGTACAGGTAAAGCCAAGGGCAATGGAAGAAGAGAAATCAGCAGGAGTCATATTTAATGAAACCAAAGGCAAACAGGACATGAGAGACATAGGAAGGGGACAGTCCCCAAACTGCTCGCAGAGTCTAATCCCTGAATAAACCCAGGCTCTCAAATGCTCCTAGGAATATTGATTTAATTTACTGGTAGATCCTAGGAATATTGATTTAGTTTACTGGTAGTTTAATCCACACTGTTCAGATGACTGGTAGACCCCAAACTGGTAGGGCCTTCCAGGGCAGGAATACATCTTTTTCATGCAGATTATGGTATTTTGGGATGTAGGAGTGAATAAATGACTACATGGGACACCAATACATGCCAAAGGCTAGACAATCATCCTAAGGAACATTTGCAGTGTTGTGGGGTGCATGAGTAAAGTTCCATGAGAAAAAAATTACATTAAGAAAGGTAACTTCAGCCGGGCACGGTAGCTCACGCCTGTAATCCTAGCACTCTGGGAGGCTGAGGCGGGCGGATCGCTCAAGGTCAGGAGTTCAAAACCAGCCTGAGCAAGAGTGAGACCCCTGTCTCTACTAATAATAGAAAGAAATTAATTGGCCAACTAAAGATATATATAGAAAAAATGAGCCGGGCATGGTGGCGCATGCCTGTAGTCCCAGCCACTTGGGAGGCTGAGGCAGAAGGATTGCTTGAGCCCAGTAGTTTGAGGTTGCTGTGAGCTAGGCTGACGCCACGGCACTCACTCTAGCTCAGGCAACAGAGTGAGACTCTGTCTCAAAAAAAAAAAAAAAAAAAAAGAATGTTATGGGCTGTGTTTTTGTTCTTGAAGACACAAAATTCAGTTTTTATTAATGGAAAAAATTATATCTTTGTCATCAGAGTTTCACATATTTCAAGAATGACACATAAGAGAAATGATTTTCTTCAGTAAAAAGTGAGTAATTTGGACATCCCCTCCCAACAGTACAATGGACAAGAAGATATTGCAAAACACTCTCCCATTAAATATAACTAAATCACAGAGAAATTTAAACAAACACATTTTATAAAGCATTTATACATTATACATCTCAGGAGATGTCCTTAAGAACCAAGAGAGGCAAATGCATTTCATGTAACCAAAATGTTTGTACCCCTATAACATCTTGAATTAAAAAAATTTTTAAAAAAAGAGTTAACAAAATTAATATAAAAAAAAGAGAGGGAAAAAAATGATGAACTGAATCTTACATGGTACCAGGAAGCAAACACAGATGGAGAAGTAAAGTCAGAGGAATGTCCTGCAACAAATGCTAAGAGATATCTGGAATTTTGCCCACTGCAAGGTGAAGAAGCTGAATCTGATATTCCCATGTTAAGTAAGGACCCTTAAAAGGGGCTAAAGCATTCCAAGGTTAGCAATACCTCCTGGTTTTCAGCAGATGCAAATTAAAATCTTCTCTGCAGAAAAACAACAAAATTTAGGTCCTCAGAATTTCCACAGAATAAATGCAGTCATATATGACCTCACAATCAAAACCTGCCAATCTGGGGGACGGTCATGCTTGAAGCTCTGACTCAAGGGGGAAGGGAGACAAGGGCAATATATGTAACCTTAACATTTGTACCCCCATAATACGCTGAAATAAAAAAATAAAAATTTTTTTTAAAAAATCTGCCAAACACACAGGGAAACAGGCATTCGTGAGTAAGAATCAACAGATTTAAAAAAAAAGCCTCCAAGAACTTCCAAAGTTGAAAATATCAGATACCAAATAAAAAATACCTGAGTGTAAAATGCTTTAAAAATAAGTATTAAAAATGAGCAAGGAACAAGGGAGTATCAAAAATGACCAAGGAAATTTAAAAAAAAAACAAGTAGAACCACTCATGTATTGATAGGCACATGGGTTGTTTCCACATCTTCGCAATTGTGAATTGTGCTGCTATAAATATTCGAGTGCAGATGTCTTTTTTATAGAATGTCTTTTGTTCTTTTGGGTAGATGCCCACTAATGGGATTGCTGGATCAAATGGTAGATCTACTTGTATCTCCATATTGCTTTTCACACAGGTTGCACTAGCTAAACCATATCTTATTTCAAAGATACGTACCTAAAAGAGAAAGCTATAGAAAGGTTGAAATGAAAGTATGAAATAAGATGTGTCATGTAAGTACTAACCAAGAGAAAGATGAAGTAGCTATATTAATGTCAGTTAAAAAGAGAAAGAAAGAGAGAGAGATAAAGAGAAAGAGGGAGACTTTAAGACAAAGTACTCATAGCAAATTCTCTTCTAGAAAGACAGAGCCTCACCTAAGGAAAAATTGCTGAAAGTAAAAGGCAAAAATCGCACAGGCAGGACACTGGGGATAACGTAGAGAGAAGTTTCAAATACAGTAAGGGAGAGTCCAGAGGAAACAGAACCCAAGAAGTACTGCAACAGCAAAAATACTGTATCTAAGGCAAGAGCACTTCTTTTGAAGATAAAGTCTCTAAAGCTCTAGGAAAAACAGAGCTGGAGGCAGAAAACTTTTCTGAACTAGGTTTTGCTCTGTGAGAGAGAAATAGCTACACAGAAAAGCCATATGGGAAGTATCTCATGGTAATAATGGAAGCGGGAGCCTTTAAGCTGTAAAGGGGTGAAAGTTACTTTGATCAATTTGCAGCCCCACTCCTCAGAAACCTTATTCTCATAGCCCAGGAAAATCCATCTCACTTAAACTTGAGGGGGAGATCTCATTATATTTGCTAATTTTATACAAAATTATTGCTAGAAAAACAGATAAAAATGAACAAAATATTCAACAGACAATGAGAACAAACCAGAAACACATACATACAAAATACATGAAAGCTATATTTCAAAATGAGCTAAAAGAACTTAGAAAACCATAGTTTTCAAAAAATAGCACAAGTCAAAAATATATGAGCTCATAAATAAAGTAGCAAAATAAGAGGTGAATAAGATGTAAAATTTCTCAGAACTCAGAAAGAAATAGAAAATAAATAAATAAATGGAACAGAAGAGAAAATAGATCCCACAGAAACTCAGAGCAAAATATGCAATAAAAGGAAAGATATTAGGGAAATAAAACAGAAACAAAGAAAGCAATAAAAAAGGACCTGAGAGAAAGGAAATATAGGGGGAAAATTCCAACATGCATATAATTTGAATACCAAAAAGAAAGCCAAGCAAAACTAAAAGAAAACAAAACTAAAAGAAATCTAAACTGAAAGAAAAAGAAACAGGAAAAAAAATCTTAAAATAATAATTCAAGAAAACATGTGAAATAAAAGAAGATCTAAAGCTTCATACAAAAAAGTCATACAGTATACATAGAAAAATTATCCCACAATAGTTAACACCAAATTTTACTCTAATAAAACTACTGGACTTTAAAGAAAATGAAAAAAATTACCTGGGCATTAAACAAAAAGATTTTATTTATGAGGGGCATAAAATCAAATTGACTTCAGACTTTTCAACAGCATCATTTAATGGTGGAAAACAATGGAGCATTTCAAAAGATATTCAAGGAAAGAAAACATAAGGCAAGAATTTTATATCTGTCTTTCCATGATAATTGCCTCAGCCAAATAATTATGAGTATGCAAAAATTCAAGGATATTGATTACATGAGCCTTTCCTGAGTATTCTACTAGAAAATTAGCTTTGGACAAATAAGAAATTATTAGAAAAGCTTTGGCATAAAAAGCAGACTAAGCATTGAATATATTTAAGTTTAACTATGGAACTAAAATTAATAGGATAGGGCAAAAAATTCGTATGAAAATGTTAGATGATCTGACAATGTAAAAATGATATAGCTAACAAAGAGAGCAGGAAAGGGGAAAGAGCAAACAGAAAGTAGAATAAGGGTACTGATCGCTTCATAAGTATTGGAGCTGGGAAATATAGTAAAAACTTATTCATAATTACGAGTACAAATATCAACACCATGACAATTCACTAGTGAGAAAATTAGTAGTGGAGAAAAAGGCGGGTAGAAGAAGAAGCTGTAAGCAAATAATTTCAGTATTGCTAACGTCAGGTAATAATACTTAATGTGTAAAAGAAGATGATACTAAGGGTATTATTTAAATGTATTTCTATAAAAGTAACCATTATCACGAAAATAGAAACCTTCTCAACCAAATACCCAAACAAATATATTGAAGAGGAGAGAGGGAGAGAGGGAGGGAGGGAGGGAGGGAGATGAGGGTGGGAGGAGGAGAGTAATGGAAAGAGAAAAGAAGCAAGAGCACACACAAAAAATACTACATAGTAAAAGCTTTGTGTGTAATTTGGTTTTTTTAAAGCATATATATTCATTATATAGTATGCTATTCTTCATATATACAGTGTGTTATTTTTCATGTAAGAACGAAGGGAATATGAATTAGTTCACATATTTGTTTGAAGTTTTTAAATTGGAAGAATAAACCAAAAATCAATTTTTTGATGGTTACTTACAAAAATAAAGAAGGAACACAGTATAGGGGACAGAGATGGAAGCAACACCGGTATAAGTACTTGAATATACAGTTTCAACTTTGGAATCATATAAATTATATAAAAGTGAAATGAAAATGTGTAAGTCCCCCCAAATTGAAAGCACAATGAATAAAATAAATTTAACTATATATGAAGATGGTGGCATAACCAAACTGAAAACACAATTCTTCCTAGTGACTTTAATACATAGTCATTTGAAGGAACCTCCATAGTGAAATATATTGTAATAGACAAATAGAGCTGCAAACAAATTTTAAGCTTTGTTCAGTAGGCATCTTATTAGTAGTAATAGTGACATTAATATTTAGGAACTATTTTATTTATGTTGTAGGATAAAATAAATAAATTTTTTGTTAATGGATTTGGGAACCAAGATTTAATGTTCAGAAGGAGAGCTACAAATAGTCAATAAAATAAGTAAAAAATTATAAAGTTAAATTTGAATTGGAAACATCAGTATGAGTTCATAATTGTTTCTTCTTTTTTAAAATACTTGTTTCTTAACTCTGTCCACCAAAACGAACTAGAAGCAATGACAATTTCCAATGTCCAGATTATCATCAATTAAATATTATTCCCACTAATAGGAATTAGAACATCTTAAAGTAATGACTTATTAGAGATCCAGGGTAGGAACTGTACAAGTTGCCCAAGACTAATAATGTCATGTCCAAAGGACACAGGAGTCAGCATAAAAAGACTCCCATGGGCTGAAGATAGTCCAGACAATTTAAGCATTCAAAAGAATTATGATTGCAACTGATTAAAAGGTATTAAATATAGAAACCCATGAGTTCATTTAAAAGAGTTAACAAAGAAAACAGAAACATTTTATTGGTCATTTTGGAGAGAGAACTAGGGCACCAAATCTATACTCAGAAAATTACCAAAGAGAAAGAATTAAGATTTATCATCCACAAACTATATTTTAGCTCCATAGAGGTATTCCAGCTAGTAAATATTAGAAAAATGAAAGAATTAGAAAAATCACCCTTTGACATCCCAAATAAAATAATTGATTCCAGCAAAAATCATCAATGGATGAAAGCATTAGGTAACAGATTAAAGAGGGATAAGGGTGTTATCACCTAAAACCACCAATCAATCTTAGCGTCACTTAGAGAGAGACAGCTGATCACTGTATGCTTCCTGATGTTATGCAATGGGAAGGACACAGCAGCATCTAGGAATTAAGACTTGCTTTTTAAAAAATGGGCCTGAATTTATGAAAGCCTTTAGAGTAAATTCTTTCTACCTTACAAGAAATACAAGAAATGAAAGAACAAGTTAAATGATACCATAAAAAATAAATAGATGAATCTTGAATGTGAGCCATTCTATAGCACGGTTGTTCAGCAACAAATCAATAGTATGGGGAAAATGTAGGAAAGGATATGGAGCTGTTCTCTATTTTAAAATTTAACGTACTTAACAACTATAAGCAATGTGCAGGTCTTGTTTGGATCCTGACTAAAACTAACCAACTGGTCATGCATTTTAGGTATGCTCTTAATTTACTAATTTGCCCTTGGTAAAGAGGGTATACGCCCCCACCTCATTTTAGGACATTTATATTTTCTTGACACTAACTCAAGAGTAAACATCATTCTGACAATAATAAACTGTTAAAAGTATTTATTTTAAAATCAGGAATGAGATATTAATAAATACATTCATTATCAGTGCTTCAATTCAACATCATATCACACAATCTAGCCAATATAGTGAGACAAAGGGGAAATAGTATCAGGACTGCAGTAGAAGCAGCAGAAGAACTGTCATTATTTGCAGGTTACATGAATTTCTACATAGAAACCTTGAAAGAATCAATGGATGTAATAACAGAGTTTAGCAAGGAGTCTGAATGTAAGATTATTATAAAAAATTCAGTTGCTAGAACCTCTTGTATTATCCTGGATTAAGCTTGAACCCATTATTCGAAGTGAGGTGACACAAGACCCGAAGAATGGGTTCCACTTGTACTCACCATCAAATTGGTATTGACTGATTAACACTATGGTGCTCAAAGGGTGGGAGCGAACAGTGGGGAATTGGGGGGTGGGGGGTAGACTCAAGTCTGAGCAACATGGAGGGTCACTGTGGAGGGGTGGGATATGCTTGAAAAGTAGTTGGGGAGCGGAATTAGGGGTCTCAATAGGGGAAAGGAATTCCTCAAAAACTGATTCATGTGATTAACTGTACACCTTGGTAAATTCACTGAAAATCATTT
>CAUYRT010074867.1:0-14354 GCA_963574885.1 Lepilemur ruficaudatus
AAAAATATATAGAAAAAATTAGCCAGGCACGGTGGCGTGTGCCTATAGTCCCAGCTACTTGGGAGGCTGAGGCAGGAGGATCGCTTGAGCCCAGGAGTTTGAGGTTGCTGTGAGCTAGGCTGACGCCACGGCACTCTAGCCTGGGCAACAGAGTGAGACTCTGTCTCAAAAAACAAAATTAAAAAATTAAAAATTAAAAATCAAATCCTGGCTCTGACCCCTCCCAGGCTATGATACCCTCAATGAGTCACTTGCCCTCTCTGAGCCTCAGTTTTGTCATCCTGAAACTAGGAATGGTTATTTCTGTCCCCTGGGGTGTTAAGGGACAGAATGAGAATCCGCATGCAGAGGGCTCAGCACACTGCCCAGTGACTGGGGGAAGAAGTAGGGGCCGGCCTAGGTTGAGGGAGTGATGGAAAGTTTCTCAAGTGAGGGGATGGTTGAGTTGGACTTTGAAGCATGGGGAAAGGTTCACTAGGTGGGGAAAGTCATCCCGGACAAAAAGAACAGAACGTTTAAGGTTGGGAGGCATAGCAGAGCAGAACCTACTTGGGAAAAGGGGAGATGTCTGGGTGGGGTTTGAGGGCAGAGTGAATCTGTGTTTGGGGAAAGGCAGGGGGTGAGAGATGAGGTTGCAGAAGGCAGCCGTGTTCAGGCCACTCAGAAGCACTGGGGAGCCATGGCAGGCTTCGAGCAGGGGAGGGCCCTGACCAAGGTGTGGGCTTGTGGCTTAGCAAGATCCCTCTGGATGGAAGGGGGTGGGGCTGGGCCAGGAGACCAGAGAGTAGGCTGGGGCGCAATGAAGTGGGGTGGGGGGAACACATGAAACCTTTGAAAGACAGAATGGGGAGAAGTGATGGGCTATAGGAGGGGAGAGAAGGAGGAAAGCATCCGGGACGAAGCCCCGGCCTCTGATCCAGGTGACAGGGTTAACAAGAGAATGGTGCCTGAGCTGGGAACCTGGAGGGAGGAGACATACTTATGGCGGAACCCGAGTCTGGGAGCAGGACAATGGTGGGGCTGAGACCAGGACGTCATCAGCCCTCAGACGGGGCCAGAATCGCGACAGTGGGAGAAGGTGGAGGGCGCAGTAGGATAACGTCACTGCAATGGGCTGAAGTCATGTCCCTCCCAAATGCGTATGTTGAAATCCTAACCCCCAGCGTGGTGAGGACAGGGCCCTCATGAATGGGATTAGTGCCCTTATAAAGGGACAACGGCAGTCTGCAACCCAGAGGAGAGCCCTCGCCATGCTGGCACCCTGATGAAGAGACTTCCCGTCTCCAGGACCGGAAGGGACAGGATTACATGATTCTGTTGTTTCTGAGCCTCCTCGTCCCCGCAGTGTATGGTACGTCGTTACAGCAGCTGAGCTAAGACCCTCACCCGCAGCCAGCAATGCCTGTGCAAGGGACATCACCCAGGAGGGCAGCCTCTGAGCCCAGGCTCTCTCTGGTTGTTGCCTGGTCTATGTCTGGGGACACGGAGGTGAGCAGACTCAGAGCCCCCAGAGGCCAGCCAGCCCAAGGGTTGGGGGAGCCCAGAATCACACCACAGGGGGCATTGACGGTCCCAGGCAGCCCATTCCACCACCACGGGGTCACAGCGTGTGATGAATGCAGGCTCCAGAGGACACAGTGATGCATGCCGGAGGACGAGGAGCAGTGAAGAGCATCAGGACCAGTTCTTAGGGGGCTTGGAGAGGAACAGTAAATCAATCAGGAGTCTCTCAGCTTCATGTGCAAACTGGTTTAGGGAAATGTATTCGCTCATCAAAAATAAAAATAAGTCAGGTGGTAATACCAGCTTAAGTCATAGTTTGATCCAAGGGCTCAACTGATGACATGAAGTCTCTGTCCCATCTCTGGGCTGCATATTAGTCTGTGATTTTTTTTTTCTGAGGCAGACTCTCCTTAGGGTAGCAAAGGTGGCCTCAGCAGCTCCAGGCTCACATGCCACCCTCTTAGCAATCCTGTAGGGAAGAAATGCTCCCTGCCCAATGGTTCCAGCAAAAATCCCAGGGCCACCATTCACTGGCCTCAGCTGGATCACATGCCCACCCCTGAACCAATCACTATCATCAGAGGACAGAGGAACTGGAATGCTCTTATTGGCTGGGGCTGGGTCATGTGCCCTTCCCTGGAAGGGGAGGATGCAGTGAGCCCCAAGACAAGCAGATGAACTGAGATTTGGAAAGGGGGTAGTTTCCCAAAGGACAAGCTCGATGTCATTGGCAGAGGGCTGGCAACGCCACAGATGCCCACGTGGGTGAGAGGTGGGGGAGGTGGGGAAACAGACTTCCTCATCTGTTAGTGGGGGATGGTACCTTACCTCCTAGGGCTGGGGTGAGCTTTCAGTGAAATAATGCAGGTGACGTATTTACCAGACTGCTCAGCAGAGAGTAGGTGCTGGATAAATGTTAGCTATTATTTTAAAAAAGAGTAATCAGTATTACCACTGCTAATGATGAGTGGTATCTATATGCTGAAAGGTAATGAGCTCCCAGGTCCAGGAAGCAACCAAGCTGGAGCTGAAAAATCACACAGCAGAAGCTCATGCTACTACAATCTGCAAGCCCAGTCTCCAGCTGGTTCCTCTTCAGGCTTCTGTCTCCAGATGCAGGAAATGGGGAAGGTGGTTGAATGAACCAAAGATATGACCATTCAGGTTGAGGTTACGTGTCACTTCCTCAGAGAAAATTCTTCCCTGATTGCTCTTTTTTTTTTTTTGAGACAGAGTCTCACTCTGTTTCCCAGGCCGGAGTGCCGTGGCATCAGCAACCTCAAACTCCCGGGCTCAAGTGATCCTCCTGCCTCAGCCTCCCGAGTAGCTGGGACTACAGGCATGCGCCACCATGCCCGGCTAATTTTTTTCTACATATTTTTAGTTGTCCAGAAAATTTCTTTCTATTTTTTTTTTAGTAAAGACGGGGTCTTGCTCTTGCTCAGGCTGGTTTCGAACTCCTGACCTTGAGCGATCCTCCCGCCTCGGCCTCCCAGAGTGCTAGGATTACAGGCGTGAGCCACCGCGCCCGGCCTTCCCTGATTACTCTAGCAAAGCATCCCTTTTATTTTAATATGCCATCCCATTTTATTTTCCTTACAGCGCTTACCACAATCTGAAACCATGTTCATTCACTGTCTGTCTTCCCCATTAGACCATCAGCCCCTCGAGGGGAGGGATCTCCGCCTGTTCACTGCTCTGACCCCATTTGCCTAGCACAGTGCCTGGCACACAAGCAGGTCCTTGATAAATACATATTGAATGACCAGAGAAATACTACTAATAAGTACAATAGTGCCCAGTTTTCTGTGAGGTAGTGAGTTCCCCACTAAAGGAGGTGTCCAAGCTGAAGCTGAACGATCTGTACTTTGCGATTGATGCTGCAAGGCCCCAAACGGGTTCCTCTCCGGACCTCGGTTTCCTCATTTATAAAATGAGTGTGGGTGACTCAGTAATGTCAGACTTTTTAAAAAATTTAAAAGAAACAAATTCAATGGGTGTGAGGAGTTGGACTCCTTGCCCCGCCCCTGCCTGCGACCCCCACGGGGGCCACCAGGGGGCGCGGGGCCTCTGCCTAAAAGTCCGCGGTGGACGCGTCTCGAAGTCCCTGGAACATTCTGCGTCCCGCCGGCTTCTGGGCGCTCGGGGACGCAGGCGGCGCGCGCGGATGCGGGGTGTCCAGGGCCCGCGGTCCCGGCGCCTCGCCGTGCAGGGGGGCGGGAGGGAGGTGACTCAGACGCGCGCTCCCCGGCCCCCCCATCCTCGCGAGGGGGCGCGCACGGCCTCGGGAACCCGCGCGACGCCGCGTCCATTTTTACCCCAGCGCAGCTAAAAATAGTCGCCGCGCTCGGAGCCGAGCCCGAAATAGCGGCCCCCAGATAAGGCAGGACGACTCAGCGCTTCCGGGGAGCGGAAGGGGGAGGGCGCGGGGGGGGGTGCTGGGCTCTGCGCGGCCGAGCGGGCTCCACCGTCCCCAGCGCACCCCACTCGGTCCTCGCCCCCGGCTGCGACCCCATTCCTCATCCCCCTCCCCCCTGCCACTAGCCTCGCTTAGTCCCTGCGATCTCCCCGCCCTCCGCGTCCCCTAGGTGACAGCCGTCCTCTTGTCCCCCGCCCCCATCCTCAGCTTCACCTCCATCCCTCACCCCTGGCCATTCCCTATCTTAATTTTCATTCCCAGCCCCGCCCCCCAACTGTGTCCCAACTGGCATTCGTCCCCATCCCGCAGACTGCCCCACTCCTGTCCCTGTTCTCCCTTCCCACCCGTACCAGCGATCTCCTGCCTTCCACAATCTGCCCCCTCCCGTCGCCATCCTCCAGGCAACCTCTTTGGGGGCGGGGAGAGGTGGGGGGAGGTCGCAGGAGCCAGGAGCACAAGCCCAAGCCTGGGGCGGAGAGTGTGACTTTGGGGCTTGTTTTCGCGGTGGGCAGGGGTAGGCTTTGCTGGGTCTGGGAGGAGGTTGGGGGGACTAAGTCTGGGCCAGTCTCAGGACTCATCCTGTGACCAGGGTCCAGACGCAGACCTTCGGTCAGTCATCAAGGCCGAAGTCACTGTGTCACCAGAGTCAGGGTCATCCTGGGACCCACTGCTTTGCTCACCCATCCCAACTCCACTAAGACTCCTTGGGAGTCAGTCATTGGACTCAATAGCTCCAGGCAGGGTCTGGAAACAGCGAGACCCTACTCTCCCTGGGCCTAGGTCTCCCCTTTGCACTTGGATCTGGAACCTTCCCATTCTGCTATCCTGTGACTCTTTCAGTGCCTATTTCATTGATCTCGGGCCTCAAGGACCAACAATGCATTTTCTGGAGGCTCAAAGCCAACACTTGGGCTGAGCGCGGTGGCTCACGCCTGTAATCCTAGCACTCTGAGAGGCTGAGGCGGGAGGATCATTCGAGCTCAGGAGTTCGAGACCAGCCTAAGCAAGAATGAGACCCCATCTCTACTGTAAAATATTTTAAAAATTAAAAAAAAAATACAAAATAGCCAACACTTGGCATCTTACAGTCTCTGAAATATCACAGGGTAGAGGAACTGTTCTGTCCTGCATGGCCCCAGGGAGCAGGGTGTAGTAGACACATTGGTTCAGTGCAAATTTAGGCAGAACTGCTTGGCTGGGGATGGGAGGCAGCCTCAAGTGGTAGTAAGGTCCTTGTCCCTGGAGGACACCAAATTCCAGCCAGGTGCCCACTGGTTTTGTTGTTTGGATGGCTGGAGGACTCAACCACCAGCAAAGGGATGGAGCTGGAGGATCATTTAAGGCAAGAAGAATCCTGTAGTTAGGATCAAGGGTTAAGAGGCTGGAAATGGCAGCAGGGACCCAACCACACAGGGCCTAGTGGGCCATGGTGAGGAGCCTGGACTTTTCCCCTAGGGCACTGGGGAGCCACAGCAGGTTCTGGGCAGTGGGAGGGACTAGAGCAGGTTTATGCTTTAGTAAGAGCTTTCTGGCTACCTGTGTAGGTAGATTGAGGATGGGAGGGGGGATCAGAAGGGCCTGAACCTGGGGGGCTAGAGGAGAAAGAGAGAGGAGGAGGAGGAAGAAGAAGAGAGAGCAGATTTGAGAGACTGTCAGGAGGCAAGAAGGACCAGGCCTGGTGGCTGAGAGGCTGTGGGGGGAGGGAGACACCCTGGAATGAGGCCCAGGGCCCCACCCAGGTGGCAGGGTCATCCCTGAGATGAGGCCTGGGAGGAGGAGGAAGCAGGTGTGAGATAAAGTTTCAGAGTCAGTCCAGAGATGGTAATTTCTGAGTAATTTCTGAAATCTTTTTTAATCTTGAAAAATGGGTAAATACAAAAGGATGCACCATGAAAAAGTAAATTTCCCTCCTCCCTCTGATCCCCAGTTCTCAGTGCGAACTAAATTTCTTGTGTATCTTGGCCAGTATGATTCACTGAGTGCTTGCCATATCCTGTGTTAAGCCCATCATAGAAGAGAGCGAGCTCGAATCACTACCCAGTGAGTGGGCCAGGCGCCATGCTATGCCCATTTTAAAAATGGGAAAACTGAGGCTTGGAGAGGTGCAGAGATGTGTCCTTTTGAGGGCCTGGCTTTGAAGGTTTTTTTCAAAGTTGAATGAGATCAGAGAGGCAAAGGTCATGCCAGGTCATGGATCCCAGGGAGCTGGGGTGGGGGTGGGGGATTCAAGGAAGGCTGCCTGGAGGAGGAGTGCCGGTAGCCAGGAAATCACCTTCCAGAACTTTCTGATGGAGGGCTTGGATAGAAGTAGAACACTCTCTGGGAGGCCAAGGTACCAGCAGCAGAACAGCGCCCCCTCCTCAGGCCCGCAGGACCCCAGAGATATTGATAGGAGGAGACAGTGAAGCTGCTTGGTGACATCTCAGGGACACATCTGTGACAGCACAGGCTGTTATGACGTCTGAGTGATTCGCCAACTGCTTGTCTAGTCATGCCCTGTGGGGGGGATGAGGATGGGAGGAAGTGACAGGCCGTGGGGGATTGAGGGGGACGTAGGCATGCAGAGGCCAGGGACTCAGGAGCTGAGGGCTGTCTCCTGAGGGCTGGGTGTGAGGGTCTATTATTGTGGGCTGGGTCTAGTGGAGGAGGTCAGCCTTCAAGGAGGCACCACTGGGGTCAGTCACAGTCATTTTGGGTTGGGATCAGCCCACAGGCTGCTGGGGGGACTTCTGTTGTATCCACTGCTGTGTCACCATCACCTAGGGCAGTAACTGGGACACCGTAGGTGCTCAATATCTTGGTGGGGTTTTTTTTTTTTTTTTTTTTTTTTTACAGAGTCTAACACTGCTGCCCGGGCTAGAGTGCCGTGGCATCAGCCTAGCTCGCAGCAACCTCAAACTCCTGGACTCAAGCGATCCTCCTGCCTCAGCCTCCTGAGTAGCTGGGACTACTGGAATGGGCCACCATGCCTGTCTCATTTTTTCTATATATTTTTAGTTGGCCAATTTATTTCTTTCTATTTTTAGTAGCGATGGGGTGTCACTCTTGCTCAGGCTGGTCTCGAACTTCTGAGCTCAAACGATCCACGGGCCTCGGCCTCCCAGAGTCAATACATCTTTGTTGAATGAATGAATCAAATGAAAGGGGTCAGGACTCTCTGGGACTCAGTTTACCCTCTTGGCTCACAGCCGTGGCCATGGGGCTGCCTCAACCAAGGGGGTCGCTAAGAATATTCCTCCCCACCCTGCGTCTCAGATGCCACACCTCGCTTCTCCGCTGGGATGCGAGTGAGCAAGAGAAAGAGTTCGCGCCTTCGGCGGGCCCCGCCCACTTGTGACGTCACCTGTCACTCGCTCCGGAATCCCGACCCATGCCCCTCCCTTGGGACGGGGTGGACAGGAACCCGGGAGTCCAGACTCGATCCCTCCCCCGGGAGCAGGCGGCCCTGGCAGGATTGCGCAAGCGGTCGCCGCGTCCCGAGGGAGGTCGCCGGACGTCCTGGACCGGCCGGGGACAATGGGCGAGGACTGCCCCTCCTGCAGGAGGCTGGAAGTGGCAAGGGCTCTCCCGTTCTGATTCACCCCTTGTTTCCGGCCCGTTTCAGCCTCTTCCTTCTCCTCGGGGACCCTTCTCTCCCCCCAGTTCCCTCCCCTCCTCGCCCCCCTCGCAATTCAGCTCTTTCCCCGACCCTGCCAATCTCTCTCATCTACGCCCCGCACCCCCACTTTCAGACCTCCTAACGCCACCGACCCCTGCCAAGTCCCTGCCCTCACACCCATCCCTTGTCATTCCTGAATTCCCTGATCTTCCAGTTTCCCTTGTCCCTCCGTCACTCACCCTCCCGGGCCCCCTTCCAGCTCCCTCCAACTCTCCTCCCCTCTCCCCCTCCCAAGCCGGTCCTTCGGCTCCCCTAAACTTTCCCGGGTAACTCTGCCCAAGATCCTCCCCGCTCCCCTCAAACTGACCCCTGATCCTCTTTCGCGTCCCATAATTCCAGCCTCCCAGCCCTTTTCTGTCTCCCCGAAACTGCCCCCGTGTCCCAACCTCGTCCCCCAGATCCTGACCTCCATTCCTCCCCTCCCCAAGCCAGTGCCCCGTCCCCCGGCCGCTCCCCGCCCCCAGGCCCCGGGCCGCCAGCGGCCCTCCCCGCCCGCTCCCACGCCGGGCTCAGGTTCCCAGGCCGCCCCCCCGCGGTGGCCCAGAGACCCAGTTTGCGACTGCAAAACATTGGTCTCCGGGCAACAGGCCCCGCCCGCCCCGGGCGGCGAGCGGCGAGCTGGGCTGCGGGGGGGTGGGGGGAGCGGTCGGCGGGGCGCCCGGCGGGGACTGAGCGCCCAGGTCGCCGCGCGGAACTCCCGGCCTTGGCCTCCAGAGGCCAGAAGGCGCAGAGGCCTGGAGACCGAGACACAGCAACGCGGAAATACAGAGATCGGCGCCCCGGAGCAAGAGACTCGGAGAAGTACTTCGAGGCTGAAGCCACAGGGAGCTGTTGGGACGCCGAGACTAGGAGAGACCACGCGACAGATCGAGCAGGGAAGAGGCCCAGCAACAAACACAGAGATAGTGCGATGAAACTCAGGCAATACTGAGACTCGCAGAGACGCCCCTGATGGCAGGAGAATCGGTCACTGGTAGTCGGGGCCTTTGCACTCTGTCCCAGGGACTTCCCCTCTCTGACTCTTCAGTTTGCCTATCTGTAAAATGGCGACGTTAGTACGCAACGCTTAGCAAATAGGGCTGTGGTGACGATTTAGTAAATTCACACACCCAGGGCCTGTGGCACACAATTCCTGGCTCATAGCGTTCGTCGTTCATTCAGTCGACAGATATTTATTGAGCATCTGCTATATGCCAGGCACTGGTAAGTACTGTGGGTATACAGCAATGAACAGGACAAAGATCTCTGTCCTCCTGAGCTTACTCTTTGGTAGTGGGGAGGCAGATGGCCAACAATAAATACACAAATATGCGAATTATATAGTACATTGGAAAGTAGCAAGTCCCAGGGAAGTGGAGAGGGAGGGCTAGGGGTTGCCCTTTCAAAGGGAGTGGCCAGGGAAGGCCTAAATGAGAGTGTGGTGTTTGAGCAAAGACCAGAATTTGGGGAGGTTGAAGCCATGCAGGTATCTGGGCTAAGAGCATCCCAATCAAAGGGAATGACACGTGCAGAGGCCTTAAGGTGGGGGCACCTCTGGCAATGTTGGAGGAACAGCAAGGAGGCCAGTGTGGTGGAGCAGAGAGGGGACAGAGACCGAGGGCTGATCCTGTGGGGCCTTATGGCCAGAGTGAGACCTTTGACTTTTACTGAGTAGGAAGCCGTGGGAGGGTTTTGAGCAAAAGAGGGACAAAAGCTGATTTTAACAGATCCCTCTGGCTGTATATGGGGAATAGAATTAGGAGGACAAGGGTGGAGGCAGGGAGACCAGTCACTGCAGGGGTCCAGGCAAGAGGTGATGGTGACTTGGACTAGGAGGTCGCAGGGATCAGATTCAGGAAGTGTTTGAACTTAAGAGCTTCAGAATTTGCCAACGAGCACATTCCCAGCAGGTCCTCAACAGATGGCAGCACTTGCCATCATGTTAGGTGGCATTCACAACCTCCCCATGGAAGTCATTATTGTCCCCATTATATAGATGCAGAAACTGAGGCCCAAAGAGGTCACTCACCTTGCCCAAGGACTCATGGCTCAGGCTAGCTCCAAAGATGGTACCTCCCCATTAGGGTGGCTACTGTACATATCCAGACATAACACCTGCAGTGTCTGGAGCTACATCCAAACTTCCACTCACCCATGTGAGCCCCAAGACTCCTGGAGCTGTGTTCTTATTAGCCACACCCAGCTGAAAGTGGGGGCCCGCTGGGGAGAATGCTGCCTGACTAGTGTTTGGGTTGTCAGGAAGTCACCTATGCTGGCCCGGGACACTTGCTTAGAGGCAGGCAGGCACATGCAGAGAGGGTTCACTCAGAACCTCCCAGCCCAGCATCTGCCTCCCACACCCAATCACAGCACTAGGCCTAGCACACCCCAGAGCTGCCTGCAGCGACCTGTTCAACACAGTCACACAGGCACACAGAGTGGCCCTTTTCCTCTGGACATGCATTTTCAGGCAGTGTGCAGAAAACACAAAATTTTTGTCTCTATGTCTCTGTAGCTCTCTGTTTTCTTTTTGTCTTTGTTCTCTATCTCTGTCTTTCTGTCTCTGATCTTTGTCTCACTTTGACCCAGCCGTCTCTCAACCCCAGCTGTAGAGTCTCTCCCACTCCTCTACACTCAGGATCCTGTCCCTGCACTGGAATGACTCTCGTTCCTGGTAATGTGTTTCCGTAGAACCTCACCTATTATGTGGCATCAGAACCTGGCACCTGGTAGCTGGCATTGGCAGTTCTGGCTGGTTGCTCCAACCCCCCCCCCCCGGGGGAGGAACCTCACACAGCATAACCCGCACGGCCTCCTCTAAGATTCTGACCCACAGTTTGTGGGCGTGGGACCGGAGAAATCCACCTTTGAAAGCTCCACAGTGATCGGGAGCCCTGCACACTTGCACTAGCTACTCCACTGAACTTTCCAGACAAGGAAGAGCAGAGGCCTAGAGTGCAGAGGGCTGGCCCCAGCAGCACAGCAGTCAGCTTCCGGGGGCTTAGTGCCACCAAAATTCTCCTTGAAATCCCTTTGGGAACAGGCTGTTGGAGAGTTAAATTAAATAATAAAAGAGAATCAGAGACAGAGATGCAGAAAGGGACTTGGGGACAGAGACAGAAAGTGATAGAGACATACAGAGATGGTGCAACAGGGACAGAGAGGTCAAAGGGATAGGGGTCATAAAGATGCAGAGAGATAGAGACGCATTAAGCGTCAGAGACTGAGAAAGACAGAAAGCTATTTAGGGGTATAGAGAGACCCCCAGGAGGGATGTATCTTCTCTTAAGTGGGACAGTATATATGCAGCCCGTGCTTTATAGACTCTACTTCTAGAAGCAGCCAGTGCCATGGGTTGGCAATCTTAGGCTTACCAAGCCAGGTCCCCTCCCCAGGCCTGATATGTAGGATGCACATTAAACACGTTTATATAACCTGCCCTCTGTGCTGAATCTAGGAGCTTTACATAACCCAGCCCCGTGAGTCATGCTGCAGACACGGGGCACTGACCTGACATGCCCAATGAGAGGGGACCCCTCGCCCAGGACCATTACCTGGAAGTGACTCTGTGAGGGATCATGGCTTTCACTGAGAAGGAAGCAGAAGCTCAGAGAGGGCAAGGCACTTGCCTGGGGGCACACAGCCAGGATTCAGCAGAACAAGGATTCCAACCACATCTGCCAGTCCCTTTTATCACGTGCTCCTTTGTGGAGTGGAGAAAGTAATAATAAAAACACCACTAATGACACAACAGCGCCTGTGTACTGACTGCACTGTGTTGCAATTAAGTGGCTTACAAACACCAACTCATTTATTCCAAAACCCAATGAGGTAGGGACAGAACCCAGTTATTAAATAACATAATTAATTAAACCTGTTATATAGGGAGCACTATACTAAGTGCTTTCTTTAAAGGATTTCATCCAGTCACAACTCTGGAGGTGGGAGATGTTATCACTCCTATTTCAGGAAGGAAAGATGCTCAGAAGTCACCGGTCAAGGTTAGGCGGCTTGTATAATGTTTAAATGCAGGTCTCTCTAGCCGCGTATCTCTGCCACCTACTCCCATGTGTACGTGCCCACAAGTGCGCCTGTGCACACGTGCAATCAGTATTGCACTAACATCTCAAATACTTTAGTTGAAATAGGAACAGATCCCGCATCATACTCTTTCTCTGCCTAACCCAGCCTCCAATCTCCTAAACCTCCAGACGCCTGAGAAGCGACGCTCTCCTTTTCCTGCAACGCCTGGGTCCCGCTTTAAAGACCAGGTCGGCTCCTGTAAAATGCTCCTGCCCCTTTAAGACTGAGAACAGTCGGCCGGCGTTGCCCGGCAGCGCCGCGGTGGTTGCCAGGCAACGTCAACAAACTACGCGGCCGCCGTCTCCGTGCGGGCCCCCCCCCCACGCCCGCGCAGACGCTGTGACGCGACGGACTGTGGAACGCCGTCGCCTAGCAACGCGAGGGCTGTTTGTCCCGGGCTAGGCGGCGCGGCCGCACTGGGCGCAGCCAGGGCCGGCCCCGGCGGACTGACGGGCCGACCGGGAGCCCTGGGCGGGGGACTGCGGTGATGGAAGCGGGGGAGAACCGGGTCCCCAAATTGCCGGTTTCCCTTTAGACAGCCCGCCGTCTGTTGTCGCCCGCTCCTCCTGTCTGTCCCGGGACCGCCTCCGCTTGGGTATCAGTCTGCGCCCCCTCCTCCCCAGTCTGTCTGTCTGTCTGTCCGGTGCCTCCCGCGCTGTGACTGTTTCATATTCCCCCAAACAATAACAACCAAAATAGAGACAGGCGCCCTTCTGTGGCCTGTCGCCTTTGCCTCAGACTCCTGGGTTTATGGGTGCGTTGCGGTTTGGGGGTCCCAACCACTGGAGCAGATGCCCGGTGAACAACCTGTACACACACACACACACACACACACACACACACACACACACACACGGAGCCACACAGCCCGAGAGCTCCCTCCCTTTCCTTTCCCCGGCTCCCCTCGGGGTCTCTTGCCTCTTTCCTGAGCCTCCTCCATCAGACGGGCAGCCCGGCAGCGCCTCCATGCCGTGTCCGGGAAGCTGTCCACAGCTGGGAGGTTCTAATAACTCATCCCCAACACACTCTCCCAACACCCTCCCCCCATACAGTAGCTTCATGTGACCAGGGCTGGGGCGAATCTCTGAACAGAGAAAAAAATCGAGCGTGTGACAGCGTGAATGCATGTGACTGTAGGTAAGTGACTGCCTGTGACAGTGTGCGTAGCTGATATTTCCTGTGTGAGAGCAACTGCCTGACCAAGCGAGTGGTTTCCATGGTTCGCATTTGTCTATCTGAGTGTATGGAAATCTGTAGCCCTGCTGAGTGTGGAGATGTGTCCACGTGCATGGTTGTGAGTCTGTATATGGACATCTAGGTGAAACAATGAGTGTGTAAGCACCTGTGGACGCGTATGGTTTTGCCTCTAGCTGTGCATTTCTGGTTCTGTGTGTGTGAGTTTCTAGAGCTCTGTGTGTCACTACGCAGGTACCTGTGTTTGTGTGCAGATCATTTCTCAGAGTTCCCTCCACGGCACTTATTGCAATGTCCAATTACATATTAATATGTATTCCTTTATAGGCCAGGCATGGTGGCTCACGTCTGTAATCCTAGCACTCTGGGAGGCCGAGGCACGTGGATCGCTCAAGGTCAGGAGTTTGAGACCAGCCTGAGCAAGAGCGGGACCTCGTCTCTACTAAAAATAGAAAGAAATTAATTGGCCAACTGAAAATATATAGAAAAATGTAGCTGGGCATGGTGGTACATGCCTGTAGTGCCAGCTACTCGGGAGGCTGAGGCACGAGGATCACTTCAGCCCAGGAGTTTGAGGTTGCTGTGAGTTAGGCACTCTAGCCCAGGCAACACAGTGAGACTCTGTCTCAAAAAAAAAAAAAAAAAATATATATATATATATATATATATATATATATATATATATATATATATTCCTTTATTTACTGTCTGTCTCCACCACTGTCCTGTGTGCCCTGGGAGGTTAGGGCCCAGGGCTGCTATGTTCACCACTGGGTCCCCAGCACTGCCCTGGGCATAGTAGGTGCTCAGTAATTCCACGTTGAGTAAATGAATCAATGACTCACGTGTCCCCATGTCAAGTGCACACATTGGTGTAACCGTGTGAGTGGTTCTGTGGTTCAGCATGGTTGTCTTCTATGTATGCCTAGCAGCTTTGTGGGTCAGAGCACAGGGGGGTCTCTGTAGCTGTGTCGGGGTGCGGAGCTCTAATTTTCAGCACCCACCAGAGTGTGCAATACATATCAGGGCCTCAGTCAACATTCATGAACTTGAACTGTGTAGTCCTCTCTATACGAGCATTAAGGCCTCTATGCACCTCAGATTTCTCATCTGTCAAATGGGGAGAATAATTCTACTCACTTACAGTACTGTTGTGGGGGAATGAATGAGTTCATACAGAAAGCATTTCGAAAGTGCCTGGCACAAAACAAACATTTACAAAATACCGGTTTTGATAGTCATCAGTAATATTACTTCCTCTGTGTGTGCCCTTGAAGGTATGTGTCCCGAATCTTGAATTCTTGACCCCAGTGTCTACAAGGCTCAATCTTTTTTTTTTTTTTTTTTTTTTTTGAGAAAAAATATAACTGTTTTGCCCTTGCTAGAGTGCCATGGCGTCAGCCGTCAGCCTAGCTCCCCGCAACCTCACCCTCCGGGGCTCAAGCGCTCCTCCTGCCTCAGCCGCCTGAGTCGCTGGGACTCCAGGCCTGCCCCCCATGCCCCGCGCCGGTTTTATAT
>CAUYRT010074868.1:0-12882 GCA_963574885.1 Lepilemur ruficaudatus
GGGAAATGGTAGAGTATGAAATAGAGAAAGAGAACCTGAGTGTAACAGCACGTTTCTCCTGGTGTTGTCTCCTTACTGAGTTCCCGTTTGGAAGTGCCCAGCCATGCCTGAAATACACCCAGAAAGAGAAATAGGTGCCCAACTTTTCTTATATTTAAAACAGGTAGAAAGACAGAGAACTTCTTTCTTGCTGTGAGACGTAACATCCTAATAAATGTTGAAAGGAACAGTGTTAATAGACGCATCCATTTCAATATTGTCATTCCTGGAAAGCTGAGTGGAATCAAAGCTCCCGCACATAAACATTAGAAAATGGGAATACATTTCCCCTTTGATATATGATCAAAATTTTATTAAATAGTACATTGAGGAAAATAATATTAACATATCATAATTAACTGTGATAAATCCCAGGAGTGCAAGAGTTGGTCAATATGAAGAAATCTATTAACAGTGTCCACTGTATGAACAGGGCTAAAGGGAAAAATTCTATGACAAACTTCGTAAATGCAGAAAATGTGTTTGACAGCTTTCAACTTTCAACGCACACTCATATAGTAAATAGGACATATGTTGACATATATATGTACACATACGTATATACATAGATATATGTACACACATACATAAAATTAGACAAAAGAAAGTGGTTAAAGGCACAGGAATGAGAAAAAAGAAGCAAAATTATATATACTACAGGTAATATGATTTTATATTTAAAAATTCACAAGAATCAATGGAAAATTACTATACATAGAAGAATTTAGAAAAATACAAGGTTATAAACATATACCAAATTTTAATAATCCACTCATGAATTGGTATTTATGTATTATTGACAGGGAATGATGCTTACGATATATTGAGTGGAAAGTTCATAAACAGTACAAACAGTTCTTGTTTTAGCAAGAAAAACATGTATACATATCCACAGAAAATATCTAGAAGAATATATATCAAAATGCTATTCTTTTTAATATTTTCTAAATTTTCTGCATTAAATATTTTTGTAACAAGAAAAAATAAATGTCATTTTAAAAACAGATAACATAAAAACTCTTCTGCTTCTGGGAAGATAGAATAGATAGATGTGCTTTTCTCTATTCTTGCCACTAGGTACAACTAAAACTCCTAGACATGACATATAAAACAAAACTCTGAAAGAAGGCAGAACATCCAGGCACTTCAGAACCCAAGGAAAGATAGAGTAACAAGTTGCCAGGGTTTTCTTTTTGCCTCATACATCCCAGAATTGGAGCTAATGAAGCTGGCAATCCACAAATGCCAATAAATGCAGAAAAGAAAAGCCCCAGCCAGATGTAGTGATGCGACCCTGTAGTCCCAGCTACTTGGGAAGCTAAGAGGGGAGGATCATTGGAGGCCAGGAGTTACAGGCTGCAGTGCATAAAGATCATGCCTGTGAATAGTCAACTTCCAGCCTGGGCAACATAGCAAGACCCCATCTTTACGTAAAGAGGAAAAAAAAAAGTAAAGCCCCAAGGAAAGTCAGTTTTCTTTAGCCAAAGGACCAGGAAAGTGGCAGTCTGGCAAGACTGCAAAGTTTGAAACAATAACCAATCTACTCTAGCCAAACACTACAGAAAACACTGTGGCCTACCCTACCACCCACGCCAGCAAAGAAAGGCCAAGAGGGGAGCCTATACTTGCATACTCTTGAAGCTGTACTGAGGCACTCAATATCCCTTCCATAGAGTCCAAGAAAGCCAAGTAGGGTAGTAGAGTATTCAGAACTTCCATTCCTGCAGCCTGATAACAAGGTACCCAAGCTTACCAACCCCAGTGTCGTGGTGACCATATGAGAAGCTGGACTTCCACCATTTTTCATCAATATAAATGGCAGTTTCTTTAAAAAGTAAACATGTAACTACCATCTCACCCAGCAATTACTCCTAGGCAAACTGCCAAACTGTTTTCCAGGGTGACTGTACCATTTTACTACTGACTGTTTCAACGTCAATACCCTGCTTATAATAATGTTCCACAGTTTAGTAAGAAATTTCCACTAGGGGAAACTAGGTAAAGGGTACAAGGGATCCTGTATTTTTTCTTACAACTGAACGTAAAACTATAATTATCTCAAAAGTTTAATTTAAAAACAATTTTTAAAAAACTGTATAAGAAATGACAAATATACTAAATACTTGGACTTCTTAAAGTAAAACTATGAATTACATCTTTGTATCCTTAGCACCTACACCAAAACCTAGAACATATTAGACAATGAATATTTATTGAATTAGATTGAATATACAATCAAAACTTCAAAAATAAAAGGTGCTTACAAACTTAACAGTTCTATTTCATTGACTTTTAAAAAGCAACACCTTACAAGTGCAAAAAAAGCTACCAGAAAGAAAATATAAAGTATTCTGGAATTTTTTTCACAAAGAGAACAGTGATTCAATCTTAGACTATAATGACCTGGAAAGATATTACCTCATCATTTTAGCCAATGTATTGTTGGCTTGTGGGAGGGAAGGAGGGAGGGGAGAGGAGGAGGAAGGGGAGGGGAGGGGATGAGGGAGGAGAGGGAGGGGAGGGGAGGAGAAGAGAGGGGAGGGGGGGGAGGAGAGGAGAGGAGAGGGAACAAGAAAGCTGCAGGGCTTAAAAGTACCATCTAACTTGAAAATTTGCATTTAGCAGAGATTCTTTAGAAACCAGTACACACATACAAATACTATGTACACCCACTCATTTCCAAAGGCTTTTTAGGCCAAAAATCTTATTCTACTTGTCTAAGTTTCATTAATATTTCCGATTTTAATTAGGTCTGACTGAATGGGATATGTTTTGAACATAATGCCTTTAAGAGTAACTATCAGGGCTGGGCGTGGTGGCTCACGCCTGTAATCCTAGCACTCTGGGAGGCCGAGGCAGGAGGACCACTTGATGTCAGGAGTCTGAGACCGGCCTAAGCAAGGGCAAGACCCTGTCTCTAATAAAAAGAGAAAAATTAGCTCGTGGTGTGCACCTGTAGTCCTAGCTTCTCAGGAAGCTGAAGCAGGAGGATCACTTTAGTCCAGGAGTTTGAGGTTGCAGTGAGCTACCATAACGCCACTGCACTCTAGCCGGAGCAATGGGAGCAACAGAGCAAGACTCCACCTCAAAAAAAAAAAAAAAAGTAACACCAGCTCATCAGCTGTAACAAAGATAGTACTACACTCGTGCAAGATGTTAATGTGGGAAACTGGCAAAACGTGGGGAAGGAAGTATATGGGAACTCTCTGTACATTCCACTTCATTTTTCTATAAACCCAAACTCCTCACAAAAAAAAGATATTAACTTCAAAAAAAAAACCTCTACACAATGGAACAATCTTCATATACTATTGTACCACCTAACTACAATCACTAATATCATTAATACCACTAACATCTCAAACATAGTAGTTTCTAACTTAAAAGTGTGACCTTGGTCTACTCCACTTGCTGGAATTGACCCATTCCTTCCCTGGGATGTAAAAAAAAGAAAAGAAAAGAAAATGTGATCAAACATAATACAGTCTAACTCCTTGCTACTTGAAGTGTGATCTGTAGACCAACAAAATCAGTATCACCTCATAGACAAGAAATGCAAAATCTTAGTTAGGCCCCACACTAAACCTTCAGAATCAGAATCTGTATTGTTTAACAAGATCATGTGATTTGTATGCACACCAAAATCTGAGAAGCACTAATCTAGCGCTTTCAGTTCAAGGGCCACATAGGGGAAGGGGGAAAGAAATCAAGGCCCCAAGCCCTTCTAAGGTTAAGCCTTGTAAGGAGATACCCCAGCACAATTGTCAGACCTAAATCAAGCCCCAAATTTTTCACTACCCCAGGGGACTATACAGAAGCTTGCTTTGGTGTTGAGCAAACCAAAAGAAAAAAAAGAGCTAGCGCAAGGCTGGGGAGCACTGAGCCATGAGTCTGCCCAGACTAGCAAACAATACAGTCAAGATTGGCTAATGATGACCCCAAGAAACCAAAGGGCAAAATGTCTGCTATGTCTTCTTTGTGCAGACATGCAGAGAAGAACATAAGAAGAAAAACCCAGAGGTCCCAGTCAGGTTTGCAGAATTTTCCCAAAAGTGCTCTGAAAGGTGAAAGACAATGTCTGGGAAAGAGAAGTCTAAATTTGATGAAATGGCAAAGGCGGATAAAGCCTGCTATGATCGGGAAATGCAGGATTACGGACCAGCTAAGGGCAACAAGAAGAAGAACCCTAATGCCCCCAAAAGGCTACCCTCTGGATTTCCTGTTCAGTTCAGAATTCTGCCCCAAGATCAAATCCACAAACCCTGGCATCTCTATTGGAGATGTGGCAAAAAAGCTGGGGGCGATGTGGAATAACTTAAGTCACAGTGAAAAGCAGCTTTACATCACTAAGGCAGTGAAACAGAAGAAGTATGAGAAGAATGTTATTAACTGTAAGTTTAAAGGAAAGTTTGATGGCGCAAAGGGTCCCAATAAAATTGCCCAGGAAAAGGCGGAAGAGAAAAATGAAGAGGAGGAGGAGGAGGGTGAGGAAGATGAATAAAAAACTGTTTATCTGTCACCTTGTGAATATCTTAGAGTAAGAGAGCGCTGCATTTGACATATCTTTTATTTGAGAAATGTCTATTGCCCTCATTAGGTTTAATTACAAAATTTGATCAAAATCATATTGTAGTCTCAAAGTGCTCTAGAAATTATCAGTGGTTTACATGAGGTGGTCATGGGTGTCTGAAGCACCCTGAAACTGTATCAAAGTTGTACACATTTCCAAATATTTTTAAAATTAAAAGGCACTCTAGTGTTCTCTGTGCACTTTGCTGTTGGTGTGACAAGGCATTTAAAGATGTTTCTGGCATTTTTTAAAATTCGTAAGGTGGTGTTAACTATATGGTTATTGGCTAGAAATCCTGACTTATCAACTGTACATATCCATAGTTTGTAAAAAGAACAAAACAGGCCAGGCATGGTGGCTCACGCCTGTAATCCTAGCACTCTGAGAGGCCGAGGCGGGCAGATTGCTCAAGGTCAGGAGTTCGAAACCAGCCTGAGCAAGAGTGAGATCCCATCTCTACTAAAAATAGAAAGAAATTAACTGGCCAACTAAAAATATATAGAAAATATTAGCCGGGCATGGTGGCACATGCCTGTAGTCCCAGCTACTTGGGAGGCTAAGGCAGAAGGATTGCTTGAGCCCAGGAGTTTGAGGTTGCTGTGAACTAGGCTGACGACACGGCACTCACTCTAGCCCAGGCAAGAAACTGAGGACTCTTGTATCCAAAAAAAAAAAAAAAAAAAAAGAACAAAACAACCAAGACCAACTTTAGCTGCTCCTTCCTTGGCATTGAAGCCGTGGGGAAAGATGCCCTCTGGAGGAGCCATAGCTCAGGGCATGCATTGTAAGCTGGACATTGCATCGGACATCCAGGTAGCTTCAGGTTGTCTTGTTTTTGTATACAGTGACATAACATTCTGCTGCCATTCTTAGCTGTGGACAAAGAGGGATTAGCCGGCATGAGAAATATTTGGATTCTGTTTTTTGTTTTGTTTTTAGTTAAGCACAGTAGTTTTTAAACTGTTTGTTTTAAAATAAACCGTGGAACTCTTCATTGTCAGCAAAGCGGAAAGCCACTACATCAATGGAAGTTCAAGAACCTTCTGTACTTAAAACACATTTGCAATGTTCCGTTATTTTTTATATGTTCAGAATGCTGAAATGTTTTTGAAGTTAAATAAACAGTATTATATTTTTAAAAGAACAAAAAATTCCTGAGAAATCATGGCCACAGAATAACCCTTCTGCACATTAGCACCTTAAGTTCTCATAATCTGAATAAGCCAAGGACCCTCAAACCATGCAGTGTGAAGTAATCAACAACTAATGATGCCACAAAATACCCGACAGAAATACTAAGGCTAACTTCTCAGTAACAATGTCAGCCAGAAGATAATGGAATAATAAATTCAACATGCTCAAAGAAAATAAAAGCAAAACACACAATTTTAAATCCAAAAAAAGTAGTTTTCAAGAACGAGAGAAAATTATATATGTATAATATATACACAAAAGTTTTCTCTGGGGACACGGTCTTTGCTGTTGGTTAGAGTCTCAAAGGGATCTGTAATCGACAAAATTAAGAACCACTTATTTACAAAGACATTAAAGGTCATTCAACCTAACTACCTTCTCAGTACCTCTAGAACACCACCTAAGCTCTGCTTTAACGTGAGTTAAACTCACTATATTCCGTTAACTTTAACATGAGGAAACTCAGTGTCTTATTAGGAAGTTCTATTCCATTTTTCTCCTCAATTTCTACTTGATGGCCCTAGTCCTTCTGTCAAAGCATCAAAGCTTTAAATCTTTCGGGTAGATAACCAGTAGTGAAAAAAGAAAAAGAGAGAGCGCACAACAAAATACTAAATCTAATCCCTCTTCTACTTGCCAGATCTTTGATAGACAGTTGGACCTCCAAAACCAAGGATTCCAAATCCTCAGATTCAACCATCACACATTCAACCAACCACGGATTCAACCAACCTAAGACAAAAAATATTCAAAAAGAAAAAACCAGACCATGGATTCAACCAAACTCAGATAAAAAATATTCCAAATGAAAATACAATACAAACAAAACAATACAACAAATAAAAAACAATATAGTATAACAACTATACATAGCATTTACACTGTATTGGGTATCATAAGTAATCTGGAGATGATTTAAAGCTGCAGTCCCTAACCCCTGGGGTGCAAACCAGTACCAGTCTGTGGCCCCATCTATACAGCAGAAGGTAATCAGCAGGTGAGCAAGCACATCTTCATTTGTATTTACAGCTGCTCCCCATGGCTGGCACCACCGCATAAGCTCTACTTCCTGTCAGATCAGCACTGGCATAAGATTCTCATAGGAGCGTGAACCCTACTGTAAACTGCACATGCGAGAGATCCAGGTTGGGTGCTCCTTATGAAAATATAATGCCTGATGATCTGAAGTGGAGCTGAGGCGGTGATGCTAGCATTGGGAAACAGCTGCAAATACAGATTATCATTAGCAGAGAGGTTTGACAACACAATAAAAATAATATGCTTGAATCATCCCAAAACCACGCCCCCCACCCTCCGCGGAAAAATTCGTCTTCCATGAAACAGGTCCCTGGTGCCGAAAAGGTTGGGGACCGGCCGGGCACGGTGGCTCACGCCTATAATCCTAGCACTTTGGGAGGCTGAGGCGGAAGGATCATTTGAGTTCAGGAGTTCAAGACCAGCCTGAGCAAGAGGGAGACCCCGTCCTACTAAAAATAGAAACAAATTAATTGGCCAAACTAAAAATATATAGAAAAAATTAGCCGGGCATGGTGGCACATGCCTGTAGTCCCAGCTACTTGGGAGGCTGAGGCAGAAGGCTTGAGCCCAGGAGTTTGAGGTTGCTGTGAGCTAGGCTGACGCCTCAGCACTCACTCTAGTCCAGGCAAAAGAGCCAGACTCTGTCTCAAAAAAACAAAAAAAAAAAATTTGAACTGAATCCTTGGTTATGAGTCAATTCAACAAAGCACAGTGAACTTGTTAAGGCATTCATTTAAACCCACTTAGTCATTGATATGTCTGCACAAAATGTATAGTATTTACAGTCTGTATCATGATACTATTAGTAAAAGTCAGTGTGTATCTTTTTTTCTTTTCTTATCTTCCTGCAATTGTGTCATGATCTATTTTACTTTTTTTTCTGAGGGAGAGTCTCACTCACACCCCAGCTAGAGTGCCATGGTGTCATCACAGCTCACTACAACCTCAATCTCCTGGGCTCAAGCGATCCTCCTGCCTCAGCCTCCCAAGTAGCTGGGACTACAGAGGCATGTGCCACCATGCCCAGCTAATTTTTCTTATTTTTTGTAGAGATGGAGTCTCACTCTTGCTCAGGCTGGTCTCAAACTCCTGACTTCAAGCAATTCTCCCGTCTCAGCCTCCCAAAGTGCTAGGATTACAGGTGTGAGCCACCGTGCCTGGCCTTCCATTTTACTTTTTAAAAATCACCTGTGGCACTTATCACAGTGCTCTGTACCTAGAAGGTACATAAATATCTGTGGTATTAAACTCAACATAGCAGAAAGAATGCTAGAGATTAAAGTTCAAATCCTGACTCAGCTACATACTTGGTATATGACCTCAGAGAATTATTCCAGGCTTCAAAGTGGTTCTATGAGTCCATGAGTTTCATATTTCACAGCCAATTTGTCATATTTATGATCCAATGAAACTTACAGGTAAGTAACTTCCATTTAAAACACTAATGTACCACTAATTCCATATACACAAAAATTATTCTTTGATTTGAATCACTAGGCAGTATCTTACTAGCATCCCAATCACAGAGCCCCAGTCACAACCCTATGATGTAGGTTTTATCAGCACTATGATTTTGTAAATAAGGACAACAGATTCGCTGGTCTGCCCCAGACCTCACAGCTATTATGTGGTAAAGTTGAGACCTGAACCCTGGCCTTCTGAAACAGAGTCCAGTGCTATTACTGCCATACTATAGTTGCCTGCCACTGGTAATTGCAAAGTTTGTTAATTTTGGCAAGTCTACCTCAAACTGTTAGACCAACTCATTCTGAAAGGCACCCATGCCTGACTGATAAATTAAGCTGGCTGGTTTGCCTCTGAGGCATCTGAGCAAGCCTCAGCTATACTGAGCATATGAAGTGGTTAAGAATATCCTTCAAACATTTCTTGTCTCTATTATTGTTATCCATTTTAGCTTGCTAAAGAACAGCTGTCTGGGTAGCCTGCTGACACTCTTAAAATATACCCAGCTCAAGAGAAACTGCTAAAATGGAACCTGCTAAATTAGTTGACTACTAATTTAGTTGACTACTAGGCAACTGGCTATATAGAGAACTTCATTCTTGGTTATCCGAACTTACCTTTAATTATTAGGTATATGACTATGAAATACTGATGTCACTGTTTAAGAAAATCGGATGTGATTAAAACAGTAAGATTATCTCTCTCTTTTTTTCTTTTCAGAGACAGAGTTAGCCGGGCGCAGTGGCTCACGCCTGTAATCCTAGCACTCTGGGAGGCCGAGGCGGGAGGATCCCTCAAGGTCAGGAGTTTGAAACCAGCCTGAGCAAGAGAGAGACCCCTGTCTCTACTAAAAATAGAAACAAATTAATTGGCCAACTAAACATATATAGAAAAAGTAGCCGGGCATGGTGGCGCATGCCTATAGTCCCAGCTACTCAGGAGGCTGAGGCAGAAGTATCGCTTGAGCCCAGGAGTTTGAGGTTGCTGTGAGCTAGGCTGATGCCACGGCACTCTAGCCCGGGCGACAGAGTGAGACTCTGTCTCAAAAAAAAAAAAAAAGAGAGACAGGCTCACTCTGTCACCCAGGCTGGAGTACAGTGAGGCAATCATAGCTTGCTTATAACCTCTAATTTCGGGGCTCAGGTGATCCTCCTGCCTCAACCTCCCAAACAGCGAGCACCACAGCTATACATCACCATGCCTAACTAATTTTTAAATTTTTGGAAGAGACGGGATCTTCTTGCCATGTTACCCAGGCTAGTCTTGAACTTCTGGCCTCAAACAATCCTCCCACCTTGGTCTCCCAAAGTGCTAGCATTACAATTACAGGCGTGAGCCACTGCACCAAGCCAGATTATTCTTTTTTTTTCCAGACAGTCTCGCTCTGTTGCTCAGGCTAGAGTGAGTGCCATGGTATCAGCAAAAATGTATCAAAAGTCTTAAATTTATACATCTTCTCATCCAATCAAATATATATTTAAGAATCTATCATAATATGGAGAAATTAGAATCTTTATATATTAATAGGTGGGAAGGGAGAATCATGCTGTCACTTTGAAAATAGTCTGGCAGTTCCTCAAAAGGTTAAACATAGTGTTACCATACAACCCATCAACTCCACTCCTAGGTATATATTCAAGAGAAATGAAAACATACGTCCATATAAAAACTTGTACACAAATGATCATGGAAGCGTTATTCATAATAGCTAAACAATGAAAACAACCCAAATGTCTATCAATTGATGAGTGGATAAACAACATGTGGTATATCCATACAATGCAATATTATGTGGCCATAAAAATGAAATGCTGACACTTGCTATAAGATGGATGAACCTTGGCGGGACGTGGTGGCTCACGCCTGTAATCCTAGCACTCTGGGAGGCTGAGGCGGGAGGATCACTCAAGGTCAGGAGTTCGAAACCAGCCTGAGCAAGAGCGAGACTCATCTCTACTATAAATAGAAAAAAAGAAATTAATTGGCCAACCAAAGATATACATAGAAAAAATAAGCCGGGCATGGTGGCACATGCCTGTAGTCCCAGGTACTTGGGAGGCTGAGGCAGAAGGACTGCTTGAGCCCAGGTGTTTGAGGTTGCTGTGAGCTAAGCTGAAGCCAAGGCACTCACTCTAGCCCGGGCAACAGAGTGATACTCTGTCTCAAAAAAAAAAAAAAAAAAAAAAAGCCAGGCATGGTGGCTCAGGCCTGTAATACCAGTGCTTTTGAGGCCAAAGTGGAAAGATCACTTGAGTCCAGGAGTTCCAGACCAGCCTGGGCAATATAGTAAGACTCCATCTCTACAAAAATTTTTTGAAAAATTAGCCAGGTGTCATGGTGCATGCCTATAGTCCTAGCTGAGACAGGAGGAGAACTTGAGGCCAGGAGTTTGAAGTTACAGTGAGCTCCGACTGTGCCACTGCACTCCAGCCTGGGCTACAGAGCAAGATACTGTCCCTAAAAAAAAAAAAAAAAAAAAGATTCTTTAAAAAAAAAAAAAGTACATAAAACTATTATAAAAACAAAATAAAGACTAGACTAAATAAAACGGGTCCATCTCACACTCCTGTATTTCTCTACTGGGTAATAGGGCGGAGAAATGTATTAGAGACGGTACAATTATTCTTGATTTGCTCAACCACATAACCATGCAGCCTGAGGCTACTTCTATAAATTCCTAACTTGGCCTAGCCATCATAGTTACCTTGATTGCTGATGGCATTAAATTTTTTATGACAAATACAAAAAAATTTTCAGAGACTGCCCCCGGAGTATATATTATTCACCATCACCTTTGGAATGGCCAAGCTATTAGAATGAGAATCCATTCTCTTTTTTTGTTTCTTTGGTTTTTTGGGGGGTTTTCTGTTTTTTTGGGTTCTTTTTTTTTTTTTTTGAGACAGAGTCTCACTCTGTTGCCCGGGCTAGAATGCCAAGGCGTCAGCCTAGTTCACAGCAACCTCAAACTCCTGGGCTCAAGCAATTCTACTGCCTCAGCATCCCAAGTAGCTGGGACTACAGGCATGCGCCACCATGCCCAGCTAATTTTTTCTATATATATTTTTTTAGTTGTCCAGCCAATTTCTTTCTAGTTTTAGTAGAGACAGGGTCTCACTCTTGCTCAGGCTGGTCTCAAACTCCTGAGCTCAAACAATCCACCCGCCTTGGCCTCCCAGAGTGCTAGGATTACAAGCGTGAGCCACCACACTCAGCATCTCTTTTTCTTTTTCTTCTTTCTAAATGAGAAATTGCTGTGCTGGTGCATGGCTTTTCTTCAGAAAACAGTTCTTCTGTAACGTGTTTCTTATCCTTTTTCTTCTCCTTTAGAGGTCTCCTCTTCTGCTACCACTAGTACTTTTTCATCTTCTTTCCCTTCTTCTTCAATTTTTTTTTTTTTTTTTTTTGAGACAGAGTCTCACTCTGTTGCCCGGGCTGTAGAGTGCCGTGGCATCAGCCTAGCTCACAGCAACCTCAAACTCCTGGGCTCAAGTAATCCTTCTGCCTCAGCCTCCCAAGTAGCTGGGACTACAGGCATGTACCACCACGCCCAGCTAACTTTTCTATTTTTAGTAGAGACAGGTCTCACTCTTGCTCAGGCTGGTCTTGAACTACTGAGCTCAAGTGATCCTCCCCTGCCTTGGCCTCCCAGAGTGCTAGGATTAAGGCATGAGCCACCATGCCTGGCTAAAATTATATTTTAAAACATTAAGAAATCCTAAGGAATCCACAAAAAAAAAATACCTATTAGAGCTATTAATAAACAAGTTCAGCAAGGTTGCAGAACAGCAAATCAATATGCAAAAATCGATTGTATTTCTATACACCAGCAATCCTCAATGCAAAATGAGGGCCAGGTGCAGTGGCTCACGCCTGTAATCCTAGCACTCTGGGAGGCCAAGGTAGGAGGATTCCTCAAGATCAGGAGTTTGAAACTAGCCTGAGCAAGAGCTAGACCCTGTCTCTACTAAAAGTAGAAACAAATTAATTGGCCAACTACAAACATGTATAAAAAATTAGCCAGCATGGTGGCACATGCCTGTAGTCCCAGCTACTCAGGAGGCTGAGGCAAAAGGATTGCTTGAGCCCAGGAGTTTGAGGTTGCTGTGAGCTAGGCTGACGCCATGGCACTCTCGCCTGGGCAACAGAGTGAGACTCTATCTCAAAAAAGATAAAACAAGGCCGGGCGCGGTGGCTCACGCCAGTAATCCTAGCACTTTGGGAGGCCCAGGCGGGCGGATTGCTCAAGGTCAGGAGTTTGAGACCAGCCTGAGCAAGAGCGAGACCTCGTCTCTACTATAAATAGAAAGAAATTAATTGGACAACTAAAAACATATAGAAAAAATTAACTGGGCATAGTGGCACATGCCTGTAGTCTCAGCTACTTGGGAGGCTGAGGCAGAACGATTGCTTGAGCCCAGGAGTTTGAGGTTGCTGTGAGCTAGGCTGATGCCACGGCACTCACTCTAGCTCGGGCAACACAGTGAGACTCTGTCTCAGAAAAAAAAAAAAAAAAGATAAAACAATGCAAAATGAAATTAAGAAAACAATTCCAGGCTGGGTATGGTGGCTCATGCCTG
>CAUYRT010074870.1:0-16338 GCA_963574885.1 Lepilemur ruficaudatus
GGAGGAAGCAGGCAGAAAAACTGATGGGCCTGAGGTCAAACCAGAAGATGGCCAGGACCTTGGGGATGACGGTGAGGCAGAGCACAATGTCCAGCAGAGAGAGGAGGCTGAGCAGGTAGTACATGGGCTGGTGCAGAGCAGACTCCAGCCTGACGGTGATCAGGAGGGTGACATTGGCTCCCATGGCCAGGAGAAAGAGGAGGCTGAGGGGCAGGGACAGCCAGTGCTGCCAGCTCTGGAAGTTGGGGAAGCAGATGAGGAGGAATTCAGAAACTGGGGCAGTGGAGTAATTGCTGGGTAATGTCATGAAATAAATTGTAAGCTGAGGAAATTTCACCTGGGTTTCTGTATGATAAAACATAGGAATTAGGTCAATAGAAAACAAAACTGTCAAAATATTTGCTAACACTTTCTCATCCAGAAAATTGATAAGCTATAGAATACCAATCCCAAATGAAGCAAAGTTCAGTAAATATTAATATGGGTGGAAGAGGGTTTAGCAAATTATTTCTGAAGTTAATTAAGAAAAACAAATAAAACAAACTAGAACATAAAGGTTTAGAAGGAAAATGATGGGCCAGGTGTGGTGGCTCGCGCCTATAATCTTAACACTCTGGGAAGCCGAGGTGGGAGGATCGTTTGTGCTCAGGAGTTCGAGACCAGCCTGAGCAAGAGTGAGACCCCGTCTCTACTAAAAAACAGAAAAAATTAGCCAGGCATGGTGGCACATGCCTGTAGTCCCAGCTACTTGGGAGGCTGAGGCAGGAGGATTGCCTGAGCCCAGGAGTTTGAGGTTGCTGTGAGCTAAACTGATGGCATGGCACTCTAGCCCAGGCAACAGAGTGAGACTCTGTCTAAAAAAAAAAAAAAGAAAAGAAAAGAAAAAAGAAAATGATGAGAATAGTTACCTCATTAAAACATTCTTCAAAATTCCAAAAATATTTCCAAGTGGTACTGACAAATCAAAATGACTAATTATACATTCCATAGGCTAGAAACACTCATTAGTTTATAGATTAATCTATAACTAATAAACATGTCATAAAATTATATTTAACTATAGGATCCTTTCAGGAAGTATTGCTGTCCTAATTTATTGGATGGGAGTAAGAAATAAGTTTTTCCTCAAAACTTATCAGACACCAAAATAAATTTGAGATGGGAAAATTCATGATATACTCCAAATCCTATTATAAACCAGAGGAAAATAAAAGTAAACATCAACTAAATACAAATAGGATCCCCCAAACCTCCTATCATTCTGACTAATTGTACTTTTGGCACCACCCATCTTGCACATACTTAATTCAAGCTTGTACAAGTGCCATTCAATGTTCCTATAAAAAGTTATGGTCAAAAGCAAGCTGTTTTCATTAGAATTTTTAACTACCAACCTCAAATGAGCACTTAATATGCATGTTCATTACAATAACTTTCTCCAGTTAATTAATTCTTCCGCCCATTTCAAGCAATTTTTCAAATTTTCTATATTCTTTTCAAATGCTAAATCTCCTCCCCTCTCAGATAACCTCTCTGACTGATTCACAAAGATAGCAGAAACATCAGATGCAAGTTCCTAAATTTCCCACGAGAGACTCATAAACCCATCAATATCTATATCCTTGTTCTCCTCTTTGGAGAAGTAGAATCAAGGATCTATGTCTAATGGCAATCTCTCTGCCTCTGATTTGGATTCTCTCTACCTGAACCTTCCTAGGAACTCTGGTTTATGAATTATCCAGTCCATTCCTTGTGTATTCAACTTCTCCTAGATCCTCTTCCCATGATATTCAAAATATTCAAGTCTCTCATATCTTAATAGATTTCTTCATGAGATACCACTTTACCCCTGTCAGAAGAGCCATTATTAAAAAGTCAAAAAATAACAGATACTATCATGAATACAGAGAAAAAGCAAAGCTCATGCACTGTTGATGGTACTGCAAATTAGTACAACCCCTATGGAAAATAGTAGAGATTCCTCAAAGAACTAAAACTAGAGCTACCATTCAATCCAGCAATCCTACTACTAGATATCTAGCCAAAGGAAAAGAAGTAATTTTATTAAAAAGATACCTACACTTGAATGTTTATCACAGCACAATTGCAAATATATGGAATCAACCTAATTGCCTATCAATTCATGTATGGAAAGAAAATGTTGATTTCAAAAAAAAAAAGAAAATGTTCAATATATATACCATGAAGTACTACTCACCCGAAAAAAAGAATGAAATTATTTCTTTTGCAGCAACTTGAATGAAACTGGAGTCCATTATCCTAAGTGAAGTATCTCAGGAGTGGAAAAACAAACACCATATGTTCTCACTGATAGGTGAGAGCTAAACGATGGATACACATGGCCACAAAGAGACATAAAGGACATTGGAAACTAAGAAGGTGGGAGGATAGAAGGGGGTTGGGGATAAAAACTTACCTATCAGATATAATCAACACTGTCCTGGTGATAGGCACACTGAGAGCCCTGCCTTCAGCATTATGTGGTGTATCCATGTAACAAAAACACTTATACCTCCTTAGTATTTTGTAATAAAAATAAATAAACAAATTTCTTCATCTATCCCACATCCCCATTTAGTGTAAAGACCATGACTTCCTTTTGAGGTGAATACACTAAATCTCTTTCTTCTCCTCTTTTACACCCAAACTTAAGGGACCAAAAGAGGCAAAGGACATCTAAATGGGAACCAGTGACTGTTGGTTTCAGTAGTTCATTTGCAAAGTGATTGCTGTGTCAATAAGAGATGGCTCTAAGGATGAAAAAATGGGGCACCTTTTAGAGGTATAAATATAATGACATAAACAGACATTAGACTGACTAGTTGTACAGAAGAAGAGAGGTTAGAAATTCTAAAATTGCACCCCCTGTTCTGACTTAAATGACTAAGTAAATTTCACAAGACAAGCAATAATCTTTGAAAAGACTTGATGACGTATGTTATGGAGGCAGAGATTATGAACCAATTTTGATGTGCTTCATTTATGAGATCTGTAAACTATCAAAATATATACGGCATGAAATGTTGGAGAAAGCAGTTTGACTTCACTTGAAAGTTCAAACTTACAGATAAAGAACTAGACATCATCAGCACATGGCATGTAGTTCAAACCACAGGACTTAATAAATTTACTTAAGGAGAATATGTAGATTAAAAGACAAAATAGTATAACAGTGGAGCCCTAAGAAACATGGACCTTTAAGCTGAGATCAGGAGAGGTAAAGAAATGTCAAAGGAGACCTAAAATGAATGACCAGAGACATAACCAAAAATCAAATGGAGTGGCCAGATGTGCCCACATAAAGAATTTCAGTAATGTGGGGAGAGAAGCTGTCCCTTGCATTTGGCAATTAGATAATCGCTGGGAGAAGAGCAAGAAAAGTTCAGTGGGAAAAGAAACACAGAATGCAGAAGAACAAGGAGCTGACAGTACTTCAGTGTATGGACACAGGGAAGACTGCTCGGCTTGGCAGAATCTTCACTTCGGCAAACAGCATTACATAAGGGGAAAACTGAATGCAGAAGCAGAAGTGCATAGGGATTTTTTAATAAAGAAAATTTGAATACATTTAAACTAAGGGGCAAAAGATTGTAGAAAGAAAAATATTGCTGGTAAAGAGGAGAAAAATAATTAAAGGAACAGCCCTTAGGGGGACGACTATTACTATTTAAATATTGTATAAAACACGTCACTGTTTGACGTCCTCACCTCTCTTTTCCCAATCCACGGTAAAATCTCTGAAGTACAATAGAATATATTTTCCATCCTTTTATCCCATGCCATGTTTAAAACTCAATAAATCCGTAATAAATGCTTGTACAATAAATGTTTCAATTTTTAGAGTATTAAGTTTTAAAGTTTTAAAAAAGAAAAAAATAAATAGAAAAATATTAACCAAGGGGCCTAAGGTAACTGATGGAGGAACTGAGCCAAGCCACAGGAAGAAGCTCAAGACATGAACAGGAACTTATAGAGAGCTATAGGTCAGAGGTAGGGATAGCGATGGCACAAAGTTCTTGCTGAAGCTTAGGGATTTAAATAAGGCATTCCAATTAATTCCAATTAAGGGCCTTCTGGCCCCAAAAGCCTAACTCTTGGTCCGTGGGAAAACCCTCATTCAGTCCTCTGACCTACTAGGTCTTTTGCCTTCGTATGTACAACACCAAAGACCCTGGTGGTTCCAAAGGAAAAACAAAATGTCTTAGGTCTGTTACAATCCCTCATTGCAAAAAATATCCTATCACCCAACTTGTCCTTATTCCTCACCTCTGCCATTCTCCTTTCCTGTCCGATTCCAGTATCTCTGAAAGATCCCCTCCCTGACTCCTTGTTCTTTTTCCTCCCTCTATATGTAGTCCCCATCTTTGATCATGCTTCACAATTCCCAATCTCTAATCCATCCTCTTCCCTGTCCTTTTTCCTTCCTTACATTGTGGAGAACCATCCTGCTCATTCTCTGCTACATAAATTTTACTAAGAAGAGTGTACTTTATAAAGCATAACAGAGGAGGGTATAAAAAGGAATAGATGTAAAAACAAAGTGGTTTGATACCTTGATGTATTGTCGAGTGGAGGTATAGACATGAATACAAGTCAAATGTTTGAAATACACAGTTGATAAGAACTATTAGAAACTTAACTATACTAACAGAAGTAACAGTGATCAGGGTGAAACTGATAATTTCTATTCTGCTTTGCTCTGGTTCAACCACACTTGAAATATTGTTTCCAGTTCAGTGCACCCTGATTTAAAGAACTTTTTTGAAACTGTACCACATATAAAAAGGAATCTAGGATGACATTAAAAACTCATTATGAGAAATATTTTAGGAAAGTGTAGATATTTTAACTAAGTGATGCCTTCTGAATATATGATTCAAGTGGAAGAGGAAAAAAACTAGGGCCGTTAGAGGAAGAGAAGTCTGTTTCTGTTGGCTACAACTCCTGTCTGTTAATCAGAGGAAGATTTCTGTCTTGTTAACACTAGAACACATTGGTAGAAAACAATAAGCACATTTCCTCTTTCTTCTCTGAGCCTCATGGACCTGGGTATCCCATGTCATATTAAACTCAAAATGCTGTTTCTGTCCCAGAACTGTACTTTCCCTCCCTTAAATCCCTAGACTGCTATTCAGGGCACACTTGCATGAAGTTCTCAGCCATAGAACACATGAGATCCCTTGTATTCAAGGATATGGGATTGCTGAGAATATAGAAGAGTCCCTTCCAGGAGGAACCTAGGATTTCTAAACATTCATGCATCCAGTACCATAATTCACAGACTTCTTTTTTCATGGTAGCCAATATAAGAATGAAGAGAAAGTTTCCTATTCTGCCTCTTCTGGTGACCCAGAGGCTACTGGCCCAACACAACATTTCTCCCCTCCCTCAGCCCTGGAACTCACAGAGGTTGCAACAGATTAGGTCCCACTAAAGAAGTCAGCTGCCTGCATCCAGTAACCAGAGCTGAAACTGCCTCAGAATCTAGAGGGTTTTATGATCTACAGTCAATTCCTGACACTATCCCATCCCTTTCTCCAAGCCATCTGGGAGTAGTAGTTTGGGACACTGAGACCCAGCACCTGATGGGCTGGATCTCATGAGGAGACCTTCATCTTATCTAATGTTACAGTGCTACTGGATGCCAGTAGTTGAAATATGGGGAAAAGAATTTGAAACTGAGTTGAAATTCAGATCTGTAACTATCTGCTTGACTACACTGACCATCCTCTTAAACATTCCATTAGTCTATTTCCAATACCCTAAAATGTTATGTTGATAGATTTCCTTATATTGAAACATTTCAGAATTCCTTAACAAAGGTACATGATTTCCTTCTTTTTATAGTCTCCTGCATAAATTTCGGCAGCTAATTTACTCCATGCAAATCTCACTTATTCAATAAATATTTATTTATTATTACCAACTACACATCCAGAATGAGATTAGATACAGATATAAACAGTAACTAAAGTTAATATGCTCCCTGACCTCATAAAAATTCCATTATAGTAATTGCATTACATTATGTTATCAGACAGTAGCTTTTTATAGTTCATAAAATAAAACCAACTCTCCTAATATGGATTACTCAAAACCACACATGAACTAGACTGTAGGCTTCATAAGGACTAGATACATGTCAATTTTGTTCTTAATTAACATGGTGTTTAGTACAGTGTTTAGAATGGAATGGAATCAACATATTTTTACCTAATTAACAAATTCAAGATCACACATAATCTATACACCTCCCCAGTATATACAAAACCACTTTGTCAGTGAGTGATTATTCCTATTACAGTCACTGTTGAATGTCTCCTGGGGGGTTGTGATTATGAAGTGAAAGTGAAACCAGTCAGTTTCATTGTGTGTGTGTGTGTGTGTTTTTCCCTTTACCTCCTAGGCTCAACATTGAGGTTGTGCAGACAACCAGTTGGGAAAGGCAAACAGTTGGGGTCAACCCAGTGTGTTGTTTATTCTCTAGGTGACCACATGCCAATTTTCTTCTCTAACCTGCTCTGCACTTGGGGAGGCTGATCTCTATGGCCTGCTATGGCTGGGCTTTCTGACATGACTCTCTGAATTCCAGTTCAGACAATAGAGGCCACCTGAAGATCAAAATATGGAAAGAGAAAGAAAGTGGGGTACTTATCCTAACTGCCCCCCTTTGGTTTCATGCAGTCCTGTCAGTGGCTGGATTTCTCTGTAGCCAGAGAGCCTACTGGGAGCACCTCTTCCCCAGCTCCAGTGCTCACTAGGTTTGAGGAATGCGGCTGCCTCTCCTTGCCCCTTAGGCTGGGCTGGGGTAGAGTGGGGGTGGGTAGTGGCTTCCTGCCATTGTAAGCTGACAGGTGCTTCTTGTTGATTCCCTTGACCCCACCAACACCTCTATAAATAGTCACTTTACTAAACTTCTTTGAGTGAAACCCTTTTCTTGTGTTCTCTGCTGCTTACATCATAAGTTATACAGTAATTGTTACCAGAAGGGGATCCAAGAACACACCCTCAAAATGGGATGCAAGGATTGGATTACTCACTTACTTGATAATCACATGGAAAACATACTTTCCAGGGCAAATGGAACATTGTTAAAATGTAGCATGGAGTGGCGTCTCGATTAACACACATTACAACCAGTGTGTGTGGGATGGCGGGCAGGTGGAGGGCAAGGTGCTATGGTGAGAAAGACTATAGGATGGGCTACTGGAGTTAAAAATCCCAGCACCATCACTTACTAGCTGTGTTACTTTGGACAGATCACTTTACCTCTCTGGCTCTCACTTTCCTTATTTAACATGGGGATAATAATAATGACCTATCTTGAATGGTGCTTGTGAAGATTAAAGTCAATATAGAGACAGCACTTACAACAGTGCTGAGTTCATAGTAAGCACTATATAATTGTTAGCTGTTATTAATTGCACTATTTTTATGTAACTCATACTAATTCCTTTGTGTCCTTAGCTTTTTCTTTTGGTAGAAGCTCCTCACACACTCCTCAGACTTTTCTGCAAGTTGTAACCAACTAAAAAATCTAAAGCTCAGCCTCTAATGCCTATTTATTCCACTACATGTATGTTTTCCTCATTACAGTGTCATTAGCACTAAGAGAGAACCCAGACTGGGTTTTCCAGATCACCTTTGCTGGAGCTGAAATACAAAGCCTCGGTCCTGAGCCTACTGGGAGTTCATATCAGAGCGCCCCTTAAAAGCAGGATCTGAGAAAGAAGACATTCTTAGTGGGTGAAAAAGGGGGAATTCCAGAAAAAGAAGATGGTAGGGAAACCTGCTGTATTGGACTTGGCTCTAGAAGAGAAGGGGAGAAGGGATGAGAGGAAGGGTGGGAGGGAGGGAAGAGAAAAAGGAAAAGGGAAGGAAACTGCAAGCAAGGGAAGGGAAGAGAAGGGAAGGGGAGGGGAGGAAGAGGGAAGAGTATGCCTTGAGAATTCCCAGTCACAACTGCACTTATGGTGTTTGGTGGCTGGAATTCACAAAACTTTGCAAGTCCTGAAATCTAATAAGTAATTTGTTTTTACTGGCTAAAATTGTTTGTAACATTTCTTTTATTATTCTTTTAATATCTAGTATGATCTATAATAGTAGTTCCTTCTTCAGTTATCATTTTGATTCTTTGTGATTCTTTCTTTTTCCTCAATAAGTCTTAGTAGGGCTTTTTTACTTTTATTAAACTTTCCCCCAAAAAATAACTGTAAGATTTGTTGATTTTCTCTCTTGTTTCAGTTTTCTATTTTATTAATTCTGCTCTTGCCTTCATTAATTACTTATTCTTATTTATCTTGGGCTTAATTTAATCTTCTTTTTCTAAATTCTTGTCAACTTAGATAATTGACTTTAAATATGTATTCTTTTCTAATATAAGCATGTAAAGGTATAAATTTCTCTTTATTTTCTCTTTAGCTAAATTCCACAGCTTCTGCTATATGACATTATCAATCAGTTTGAAATATATTCTAACTTTCCCTGTAATTTCTTCTGTGATCTGTGGGTTATTTAGATATGCTTTGCTCAGTGTTCAACTATTTAGGGCATTTCATTGCATCTTGTATTATTGTTTTCCAATTTAATTCCATGTTGGTAAGAGAATGTATTCTGTAACATTTTATTCCTATGAAATTCATTGAGATATTAATACATTTTTTCATCCACCACCAAAAAAATGCCCTTCTCCCTTCCCCGTGGCTTTCCAACCCTCCATGTGACATTGTCACCAGTCCTTAGTTCCCCTATCCAAAAGATTAGAAAGAAGCCCACATACTGCCCATTAGGGAAGAACCTCATGCCCTCCACTTACACTTCCACAGAGGAAGGCTTTTCTTCGTCTCACTACAAGAAGGAAATATGGGAGTGAACACTTCTCTCTTCTCTCTCCTCTTCTCCTCTATATGGAAGAAGGATCACTAATACAATTGGATAGACATTTTTGGAAGCAATGGATGGGGTTATTGTGTTTCAAAAGTACAAAACATGCTTCAGTCTGTCTGCTTATGGTATGGAGAAGTGCACAAGGACTGAATCAGATTATTTGCAAAACTTCTGGAATTCATAAATCATATTGATTAGATTTATTTTAAAAACTAGAATGCAGAAACCTGCATACTAATTTATAGATGGGTATGTATGGAAGGTAAGGATTACTAGCGAGGGAAAGAGGAATTGGAGAAGTTAAAGCTTGATGTAGGGATGGAAACATTTTCTCATTAAGAGATTCAGGGAATTCTCCAAGCTCAAAATCAATAGAAATGATAACCAAAATTGAAAGCAATCCATTAGTGAATTGAAGAGGTAATTATTCTTGCCAGAGCACCTGGATCAATTTAGTAAGCTGTGCACACAAAGTGACAGGAATCTTAGCTCCCGCAAAATATGAAGGAGGTGCCTCTGTATCTCCAAACCCTATAAATGCAGTGGAACCAGATAGAAACAGAGACAATTCCAAGGTAACTTTGGTTCTCCAAGTTAGAAATAGAGAAAAAGGATGTAAAGGTGGCTCCAAAGATCAGCAAAATATACTGAGTCATCTCTACTTCTAGGTATAGAAACTTCTCTATTTCAGGAAAAGATGAGGGAATCCAGCTCACCTTTCATTTTCCTCTTGACAACCTAAAGGGAATTCTGTCTGTTATAAAATCCCTGCACAATGACCTACAGAGTCCCACAATCACCACACAGAGGAAGTGACTTCCACAGGCTCTGAGAAAACTCGCACCAACTTCCCAACCACTTAATTCTCAGCTATGAATACATAAGAATAAGAATCTACAAATATTTAAGCAAAACAAACAGCATAAAAAAGGAGAACCAAGCTACACAAGCAGAAAAATTATTCTTAGAGAAAGATTGAATGCAGAAAAAATATGCTTATAAAATACATAATATTTTATAAATATCCTTTCTAGTGCATCTTTGAGGTTGCACAGAAGTAAAGGAATGTAAGTCACCATGAAAGGTATGAAAGGTAAGAAAAGGTTAATGCAAACAGCCAATGCTAACACTTAGATGAATAGCTGTGCTATGCAAATATTAGAATATTTACCAATATTTAATATTGATAAATGTTTAGCCTGGGTGATCAAGGAAAACAGATAAGGCACCACTAAACAATGCTAGGAGTAAAATAGGAGTAGAGTACAGACATAGTAGAAAATAAAATACACTAACAAAATAGTATACACCAATTTTCTGATAGTAGATTTAAATGAGAGTAAAATTAAGACATATTTAGACAAACAAAAACTGCAAACCTTTACAAAAGGAAATTCTAAAAGATATACTTCAGGCAGAAATATACATAACCCACTTGGAAGATCTAAGATAAAAAACAAACATTTTAGGCTATAGGTTTGTCTGATGTGAAAAAAAAAAAAAAGGTCCCAAAAATATACAGTGGCTTAATCCAGATACAAGCTAATTTCTGGCTCAGGTTCAAGAAGGGGTTGTTGGCCCAAACAGTGTCAGGAACACAGACTCTTCCATATTATTGCTCTGTGATCTTCAACTCACTTTTGTGTGTTGGGCTCCAAGAACGCTGCTTCAGATTCCACCATCACATGCACATTGCAAGTGTCAGCAAGAGGTGTAAATGAAAAGAGAGAGCAAACTACTTCCTTTGATAGCCTACCAAATGGAAGTACCTCTAGGGTCAAGGAAGTTTATTCCAGTAGATGTGATGCAACATAGCAACAGCTTCCCCAGGACAACTTGCCAGAGTTTAAGTCCTAGATCTGGAACCAAGCTGATGACAATGTGTAATTCCTCCTTTGAGGAGGAATTCATGACTGGGTGCTGCACCATCTGGCCCACCCCTTCAGAAGCTCCAGAAGCTATTTTCATGCCCTAAGCTCCATTCTTTCCCTTCCCACCCACCAAAGCCCACAGGGGATAAAGCTATTTTAAGCATCTGAACCTAGAACATAAGGCTCATTCTTCAGGAAGAAGGAAGGGGAGAAAATCCAGAAGACAAAATTCAACATGGGGGTAGTGTGAATAGGGAGAAAGTGAAGGAAGAACCAGGGAAACTTAGGGAATCCTAAATAAAGAGCATATATATTTGAAAAACAAATGCTTCTAGATTTAGGATGGAAAGAACTTCATTTCAGATAGTAGGCGTATTCTTGGGAAAATTATATTTAAATAAGGATTTAATATTACTCTTAAACTGGGGTCATTTTATTAATATTATGGCCAGTGTACAAAAATGAACCACAAAGCATAACATGTTATATAAACGTATTATTTCCCTTATTATCCACATTGCAATGGATTCATTGAAAATGGAATGGGCAAGTGAAATACTTATTATTAATGGCAGCAGGGCATGATAAGACCGTGATAATCTGACTCACTCACTGGACAAGTAGAGGCTTCATCTGAATATGCGCAGCAGTGAAGGGGGGGTGCCTTAGGAAGCCTCTGGGTAACAGGAGTGAGGGAGCTGGAGAGGATGCTGAGACACAATCCTCTCTTTGACACTGCACAGCTCTGAGTTCCAGGACTCAGGTGGCAGCTGTATTTCAAATGATTGGGGCATAACAGGGAGAGATACTATTAGGTTATTAAATATGAAATGTCCAATTTCCTTAAGTACTAAGTTTGACAATTGATATCTCTGACATTTCACTGTGACATTCTCGTTTTATTTTTACTGTGAAGGTACATTCTCAGGCTTTCACATGCATGGTTTAGCTTGTGATTATATTTTACTTTTTTTAGAGCAATTTTTGTGAAACCATGGATAAGTCAAAAATTTGTACTACTTTTGAATATGAGTTCCATCGTAGAACCAATGCAGCACAGACAGCTCAAAATATCAACAAAGTGCTTGGGAAGGATGTGGCTAATGAACACACAGTACATCAATGGTTTGAGAAGTTCATTCTGGTGATGTTAACCTTGAAAATGAGCCATGTGGGCAACCTAAGACCAAGGTGGATAATGATGAGCTGAACGCTGTAGTGGAAGCGAATTCAGTTCAACCTATGCGTGAATTAGCAGCAGGGTTTGAAGTTACTATTCCAACAATATTGGACCATTTGAAACAAATTGGCAAGATAAAGAAGCTGGATAGATGGGTTCTGCATGAATTAAACAAGCGTCAGAAGAGAAATCGTCTTGAAGCTTGCCTTTCTTTTTGTTATGACATAAAGGCAAACCATTTCTATACCATATTGCTATATATGTAATGAAAATGGATTTTTTTGACAATCACAAGCATTCAGCACAATGGTTGGAGAAAGATGAAGTGCCTAAACACAGTCCAAAACTGAATATTCATCAAAAAAAGTGAATGGTGTCTGTTTGCTGGTCTAGTGCTGGTATTATCCACTACAGTTTCATGAAACATGGTCAATCGATTACAGCAGATGTCTACTGCAACCAATTGGATGAAATGATGAGGATGCTCATGATTAAGCAGCTGAGATTGGTCACTGGAGACAGGCCAATCCTCTTGCAAGATAACACTGAACCACATGTCATACAAACAATGCTGCTCAAAATACAGAGGCTGGACTTGGAAACTCTCTGTCATCCACTGTATTCACCAGACCTTGCACCAACTGACTACCACTTCTTCCAGGCTTTCACTTCTTGAAAGGAAAAATATTCAATTCTCAACAACCTGCGGAAAACGCCTTTTCTCAATTTCATGGCCACTTACTCTCCAGACTTCTTCCCTGCTGGCATAAACAAGCTACTGTGAAGAGAGCAAAACTGTGTTGATAATTTAGGTGCATATTTTGATTAATTGTACTTCTTCTTGTTTGAGATATAATAAACTACTCTTTTGATTCAAAATCAGACATTTCATATTTAATGACCTGTCACTTTGAACTTGTCTCTCTGTCTTCCAAAGGGAACCTTGGGTTGGGTATCAGCCTCACCTCATCTGGCCAAACTGGTGCTGACCATAAATAATGCCTAGGGATAGAGATGGTCCTATTATACTTTATCCCTACAACCCCACCATCTCTTTCTAAATGAAAGAAGAGATCCCAGGAAGACTTCTGCTATGGCCTGGTTATGTACTGTCAGTGTACCTGGAATAGAGTGTCTCACTCAGGAAGAGTCTAAATTAGGAGGGATAATAAATCAAGGAAAGGGGAAATTATGATAGAAAGAAGAGAGGCAGAAAAAAGTGATGACACCAAGGAAAGATGCTGTCACTGTTTTCTAAGAGGAATGCTTCATTAGCAGAGAGTAATAGCTTAACAGCTGTTCTCAGATGAAGTGCCAAGTCAGGACTCATGTTGAGAGAAGTTGCAGAAGCTATTCTATGCCAAGAAGAAAAGTTGGACTAAAGTAAGGACTCAACAGGATTATCTGGAGAAAATAGGTGTTACAGCATTTGCAGGCTCTGTTTATTTCTTTTATTTTACAGGTAAACTGAGGATAATTCCTTGTACTTCCCTGTTGAGCATCTGCACACTGTGTGACCATGAATCTAGAAGACAATGTACCAAGACGGCTGCTTGGTTGTGGTGAAAGCAGATTGCTGTTTCACGATTATTGTGTTAAGACCTGTCATGCTCCCTCGAACATACCAGATGGGACTGTGGAGAGAATTTTGAGGGGCAAATGGCATTAGAATCCAGGTGAGCACTGGGATGGTAACACAGCCACACATGACTGACAGCTGTACTTTTGTGTTTCAGGAGAGAGGCTGTGGAAAGCGTCCTGGCATACTCAGACTGCACTGGATATAAAGAGAATGTATGCAATTGACAGTATTATGGGACACCCAATAGTTTTGGGTTCCTAAGTGATAACCCTCACATAAGCAAGGGGATTTCTCAAGAAGATAAACTAGTAATAAAAATGACTATAGGGACAGAGGAGGACTCAAATGACATGGATACACATATCCCAAGGTAAAGGCAAATGGGGTGTGAGATGATGATCTGTCTGCTATCCAGGGGACAGCAGGGGAAGCAGTGTGCTTAGGGAAATAATAATAACTCATTTAAAATGTATGTAATTTAATGTGTATACATTTAAAGTAGTGTACAAAAAACATTTATGATTGTTTTATTCATTCTTCAAAACAACAATAACAAATAAGATTATTATTCACCATTTTCAAGGTAATGAAACCAAGGATGCACAAGTTTAGCCAAAGTTCATGAAATCTGAGGAGACAAATTTAGCCAAATTGCTTTATCTGAGACTCAGATTCCAATTACCCAGACTATCCCAATCCTAGTGGTCTCTACTGTATAAAATTTCATTTAGTGCTGGCCTAAAATAAGGCTCTGTGTTATAAGGACACATAATAGTGTAAGATGTGATTGTTGTTTCCAAAAAGTTTTCAAAGAAAGGGAGAAATAAGAGATGCACTAAGATGTTCTGTCTTGTTCAACACATTTTTTATTTTAAATTTCTCTATATAAGGAACAGTTTTAAAAAATCATTTAGAGTCAAAAGATGAATAAAATACTATCTCAACCTAAAAGAAGCATATGAGTGTCAGAAAAAGACATACAGCTACTCAAAATGCAAGAGAAATAATTTCATTGGAAAGGATTAGGGAAGGAAGACCTGTATGAGGTGGCATTTGAATTAAACCTGGCAGGTAAGATGGGCTTTGGCAAATGATGATACGAGTAAAAGGAGGCTGATGTGCTAAGTATCAAATGATTAAAAAAGAGACAGCAAACTGGGGAGAGGAAATTTTCAGGATCTAGTGAGTGGTTCATTTGGGATACCATGGCAGAGAAAACAAAGTTTGAGATAAGTTTAAAAGCATGTAAGGTCCAGAACATAGGTCTGTGATAGAAAATGCTATAATGTATTAATATTAAAAAATTTTAAATACTGTAGAAATATTAAATTTTAATACAAGTCATTCAGCAAAGGTAAGTTTTAACGCAAAAGAAAGTAGCATATATCCCATGCCTTTATATAAATAAAATTTTTAAAAAGGAATTAAAAGAATAGGAAATGCTCACCCAGAGGGTTGGCACAGACTGAAAACCTTTACTTGTCTAGAAGGATCTGAGGAGTCAGTGGATGGCACATCTGCCACAGGAGCCACAGAAGAGAGTTGGGGTGTTCAGGTCAAAGCATTCAAACCCAAGAACCAAAGTTCTTGGGTCAACATCGGTACTTCAGCCCAAGTAATGCCTTCATAGCACAAAAACCAGGCAGGGCTTTGCCAGGCTGAATCGGAGACTGGAAAGGAATCTGTGTCATTTGCAAATCCAGAGACAGGCAGACCTTTATAAGGGCATTGTATAAAATTCTTTTTCTTTAGTGGTCAAATGTTCCCACTCTAATACAGTTCCATTTGGCTAAGGCTTGACAAAACCCTCAGTTATGGATCAGATTAGGGAAAATTCCCAAGTAACCACAGAATACAGGAAAGGAAGGTTTTCTTTGAAGCAACAAGAAACAAAGATTGACAAATGAATGTTTTCATTGTTGCCTGAGATATTGGGAAAAAGTAGAAACAGAACTCATTTCAGGATCAAAAGGGAAAATTTCCTTTTCAACATAAAAATAATTCCCTGTGTCTCTGTTTTTTATTAGCAACTCCAAAGGTGGATATAATCCTTTTTACCTTTTACAAATTTCTCAGCAGTTTCTGTATTCCCTGCTTGATCTCCTTGGTTCTCACACCATAAACAATGGGGTTCAGAGCTGGAGGGATGAGGTGGTGCAGGATGTTGAGCAGGATGGGGACATCTGGAGGGATTCTCTTCCTGGCCAGGTTAGTGATGACCAGAACCAGCAGGACCGTGCTGAAGAAGAGGATGAGGATGAAGTGGGAACCACATGTGTTCAGGGCCTTGGCCACAGCACCTTCAGCCTTGATCTTTAGCACAACTTTCAAGATAAAGGAATAGGAAAGAACAATAAGAACGAGGTCAGAGCCCAGCAGTGTCCATCCTGCCACAAACTGGTAGAGCCGATTAAAAGTGATGTCTTCACAAGAGAGTTTGGACACAGACAGGTTGGTGCAGATGCAGTTCTTGATGACGTTCCCTGCACAGTAGCTGAGTCTGGCAGAAAGGATGGGAACAGGAAGAGAAACAAGGGCATTCCGGGCCACAATAAAGATGGCAGCCTTAACCACAAACTGGTCAGTGATGATGGATGGGTATCTCAGTGGCCGGCAGATGGCCACATAGCGGTCATAAGCCATGACCATGAAAGTGGAGGACTCCATGGTCAGGAAACTGTTCATGATGTACATCTGGAGGAAGCAGGCAGAAAAACTGATGGGCCTGAGGTCAAACCAGAAGATGGCCAGGACCTTGGGGATGACGGTGAGGCAGAGCACAATGTCCAGCAGAGAGA
>CAUYRT010074872.1:0-44968 GCA_963574885.1 Lepilemur ruficaudatus
CCGGGCCAGCAGCACCTAGGAGGGCTGGTAGGTAGGGAGCTCACAGTTTGAGTACCCCTCAGTCTTCTGTAGGACCCAAAATGGGAAGGTCCCGTTCCCTTGAGATGCCTCTGGGTGGTGGCTAAATTGCCTCTCTTGGCAGCCGCGAGTAGGGAAGGGGGAGGGTAGAAGGAGGCAATATGGCGTCTGCCGATCGGCTTGAGTCTGTGGGCTGGGAGGTGTCCTGGGGGAGCTGGGAGCCTGGTGCCGTGGCCACAAGAGGCTCACCGCTCACCGGCAGCAGCTGTCTCTGGGCTGGTGTTAGCAGGTCTCTCCAACCGCCCAGGAGCCCACTAGCAGTCCGAGACGCAAGGGAGGGGAAAGTTAGCCGCTCCACCTACCCTTGTCGCCAGTCTCCAAGACTCTCATGGGCTTTCTCCTTTCAGTTCTCTGCAACTTCCTCCCGTGGAGTCTCTCATGGTCTCAGGTATCCCTCCTTCTGACCCTCGTTCGATGTATGCTTGTCTGCTTGCTTATTTCTTCCGCTTTCTTCTAAAATCTGTCTTTTTTGCGGAGATACTCTGGCTGGCGGCTTTTCTCATCTGCCATCTTTCAGGACTCTCTAATTTTAAAAATAAGCATTTAGCATACTTTCTGTGTGCTTATGTTTACTCTGACTTCCTCTGTAAGAGATTTAAAGTAGTTTATCATCTCTATAGCAAGTATTATGCTGGATGCTGAGTTGTCTACTCCATCATGTGCTTTATGACATAGACTATAAAGGTTGAAGATCAGGATGTTTACCTTATCTGCCCTTTTACTTTTTTCATGATCATTGCATTCTATAACCATAAATCCATTATAAAAGTATACCATCTACTAGTACTACCCCTTCCACCAATATAACATCCCTTCTACTAATAAAAATACACCATCACTAGGGAAAATGTTGAATAAGTCAATGAAATAATACAAAACCATAGTTGATGTTTCATATAAAAAAGAATAGTAGACTGATTTTTAAATGCTAAATAAAATACACAAATCATGATCACAAAGACATTGAAGAACTAAAAACAATAAAGTTGTATACACAAGCCATTTTAGAGAAAAGCTTGAACTCAGAAATATAAATGGAATATGGTATAAGATTTTTCCCTGAGGAATTTGCCAAAAAAACACATTTGGACTTAGATTCCAACACATTAGAGGGCGGTCCAGGGCTCCTCCTCAGGTTGGAACCCCCCCCCAAAAAATATGTCTTCAGGTAAGGATCAACTAGAAGTAAACCTGTCATCCTTTATTCCAAACCAAATGAATTGTAAAACATGCTGCCTTGCTGTTGAGCAGAGCAAAAAGAAATAAAAGTAGAATAAGGTCCTTGGGTAATTATGGCCATAAATATGCTCACTATGGATTTCTCTCCTAGGCAGTGGTCCTCAACCATTTTGGAGCCAGGGACCAGTTTTATGGAGGACAATTTAGACAATTTTTAGGGTGGCGAGGGGGATGGGGGATGCAGAGCTCAGGTGGTGATGCCAGAGATGGGAAAAGGCAGTGGCAGCAGCTGTAAATACAGATGCAGATATTCTCTATGTGCCCCCAAACTTCCTAAGTTTCATTGAGGCTGGGTGGGGGAGGGCATGAGGAGGAGTTTTGCAGCACTGTCCCATCTAACAGGCCACAGACCGGTACTGGTCCTTGGTAGGGGGGTTGGGGACTGCAGACCTAGTATACAGAGCCTGGTGGGCCAGAGAACTTCAGTTTTGAACGTAGCCAGAGGTTAATCTCAAGTACCAAGGCCTCTCTGGTCTCCTGATAGGAGCAAATACAAAGCCTCTGTTGGAGAGTCCATTTTAGGCCATGGGAAACCTTTACAGACACTTTGGCAAGGACAATGATCAACAAACAATCAAAGTTAATCAGATATATAAGAAAGAATAGCAACATGACCTGAAAAATAAGCATCAGAAGCAGACCTACACTGACTCAGACAGGGGAATTATCAGATACTGTTTACGAAACAACTGTGCTTACTTACCACATTTAAAGGAAAGAAAGAGAGAGAAATGGCAATGATCTATTTCCAGAGAACAGGAAACTTTAAAATATGACAGAGCAAATTTGAATAAAAGGAAAACTCTATGACTTAAAATATAAGAAAAAATATTATCATTTATTCTCTCCCAAATTATGCTGGAGAAGAAACATTCAATGGTTAAATTATGGTTTTCATGTCAAATTCACATTGGTGATTTCAACCTGAAGAAAAACAATATATACCCTCAAAATATATTGATCAACTTAATAAAAAATGGCTATTTTGTGTTATACATTTGAATTTTTAGAGACCTAAGCAAATTATTAAAAAATCATGTTTGCAAAGTTAAATTTTCTTCTTTTCCAAACACTAGCCATTCTTGCTGAACCTTCTTATTTCAGATTTCTGATATTTTAGACACTAATAGAAAATAACTATATTTATTTTGCTGTTTGTAATTCTCAAATACAAAGCTGGAATCAAAGCTCAATGCAAAATATAACCAGTATTGAACACCTGTAATTCCTTGATTCTTTCTGAAACAAACTTATTAGGAGTCTCTGCTATGATGATGGTATATTTTGTGCACTTCTTGGAATAAATAATGTACAGGAATTGTTCAAATGCATATTCAGTGGGAAGCCATCTGGCTTCGTGTGAATTTATGAATATTTTAGCTTGCTCAGCTAGTCAAAAGTAAAATCTGGCACTAGGGATTATCATGTAGATTTGTGACAGTATTATAAAAAATTGTTTCTCTAAATCAATGATTGACACATTTACTAAAGTACAGTTTCTTTCTTCATGGATTGAGTCCACTTAAAATATGTATAATATTGCCTGATTAGTTTAGAAATCATAATTCAACTTGAATTAGAATATACAATGTTTTATAGAAAGTTTCACATAAAAAAGGAATCTTGACATTGGGTTGGACTTTATAGATTATTGTGGTAGACACCGTGATGTGGCACTCAGATCCTTCTTCAATGAGGGGCTTGTTACTTCAGCTACTGGGAGTGCTCTCAATAGACAGCCTTTAGCTGTCAGCCCCTTTCACAGATTGCCTCAATCACAGAGACCTATCCTGTCCATGGTACTCCTTTCCCAGGTTCTCGTATCAATTGGGCACCTGGGAAAGCATGGTTGAAATGTTGTATAAATCCTGTCCACTCGTGTCCAACTCGGGACAACCATGAAGTGCCATTCTAATATCAGAACTCCTCTTAGGATTGGCCAATTAACGCTGTCATTGGGCTTGAATCTTGACTTGACTTCTCTCTTCTGCTCACTATTGCTCTGTCCCCTTTCTTGTACAAATATTTATCTTAAAGGCACTCATTAAGAAATATTTTGCATTGTAAACTGCATCTCAGATTCCACTTTCCAGGAAACCCTGCCTGCAGCCATAATGTAAACCTATCTTTTAGCTAAAACAAGAACTTCTTGGAAAAACTCTTGGTAAGTGGTCTTTAAGTCTCTTAGCTTAAACAATTCTGGTATTAAGAAGCTTATTATCTCATAAGGAAACCTACTCTATTATTAAGCAAAGTTTTTTATAATGTTGTGTATAAATTTTCTTCCTTGCAAGATCTGGAACAACATAAAACCAACTTCATCATTCTCTTGGTTTCTTCATTAATTAAATAAAATTTAGACACATGATCATAATTTATAGGACAATTATATTTTTAACATTTTTGAGAGTTACCGTTTGATAATTAGAAATATAGATTTGAGAGTTGATAGCACATAGATGCTATGACAACAGATGATATCTCAAAGGAGTGAATGTGGGTACAAAATTCTAAACACAAGGACCTGTGATCTTCTAGTGATAAGACATAAGGATGATGATGAGAAATCAGTTAAAGAAACTTAAAAAGAATGACCAAAGAGTTAGGAAAAGAACCAGTTATGTGGGGTTGCTTGAAGCCAAGTAAAGAATGCATGTCAAAGAAGAGATCAGTTGAGTCAAACGCTGGTGAAAGGGCATACACAATGAGAACGTCCACTGGATTTAGCAAAACAGATCTTCAGAAGAACAAGTTCAGGGGCATAGTGATGTTGGAGATGGGGGCTAAAAGCTGGAATTGGGTTGAAGAATGAATAGAAGGATAGGGACTGCAGAATGGAAGGACAGATAATATAGGAATTTTAGCGTAAAGAGAACAAAGACAGTAATAGTTGAAGGAAGTGGAGTCAAGAGTTATTTTTGTTTTTTAATTGGAAAAATAACAGAGTATTTGTGTGCTGTTGAGAATTTCCCTCCAGTAAAGGAAACTAATGATACAAGAAAAAGAAGAGAGAATTGCTGAAGTGGTAGATTTGTTGATAAGAATGTAAAGTTACAAAGAAATTGCCACATTTCAATGGCCATTATTTTTAAATTACGGTGTTTTGGAAAACTCAAAATACATACTCATTTGAGGATAAGCAAACTCAGAAATCATCTGGTGTATTCCTAGAACCCACTTCAGAAATTGTATCCTTCCTGGAGCACTGGTATACTGCAGTAAAGACAGAGAAAAGACTACCAAGTTTTATGGCATATTCTTACATCATGGGAGTAGGCAACAAAATGCCTCAAACTCAGTTGATAAGAGTAAGCTCTCATAGTTTTTATAGACTAAAGTTATCCTCATATGATATTATTCATAGTGTTAAGTTCAGCTTAAGGTCCTGCCATCACTATAGGAATCACTGTCCAATAACAAGCAGCAGACGCTACTACAGAGAAAAGGGTTGTAATAATGATTTGTGACCAATCAGCCACTAATAACAGAGGCACTTTTGGGTTGTTCTTTTCCCTTATATCCAACTTTCAAAGTTAAAGAAAGCAGCTGTATAACAGGGAGCTAAGACCTTCTAAAAAAAGTGGATCTTGATAATAAAAAGCCCTTTGATTCTGTCCAGTATCCTGGTGTGTCTGGATATGTGAAAATCAGCCCACTATTTGAAATAGGGTCTTGAGAGAGCAGAACTGGGCAACATATTAGAATGAGAAGCATACAAGTTCCCAGAGATAATCTAGATGGTGTGCACATACACAGTGAGGGGAGAGGGTTTGGTCAGGGGAGGAGAAAAAGAGTTGTCAGAGATAAATTTTGATTACAACAAAATAGTGAAGAAATTCTTGGTGATGAGACATCAAAGAATTTCTAAGAACAACTATTATTCAATGTTGTGTTCTAATTGCTCTTACATCCTTCTATTAACTCCTACCCTTTCCTCCATAGCCCCAGTTAGAGAAATTTGCTACACAAACAAATTGTGTGAGAAGGGTTTTTTTTCCCCTAGAGGGAGTAGGGTGACTTGGTAGGTGTGGGAAAGAGGAAAATTTGAGACTAAGTAAAAAATAGGCATTTAACTCAGACTTGTGAGAAAACCACATACAAGCCCAAACAGAACTAACTCATCAGAAATGGAAACTTACAGCCAAAGGATATTGTGAAGATACATGAGCTCCAGGAATTTCACAGACATTTGGGAAAAGTTTTGGACATCTACAGTGTCTGGAATAGAGCTTGAGCAATGTTGCCTACATCTAACGGGGAAGCAAAATTCCAGATGACATCTGATTACACATAGTAAATATGAAAAAGGTAAAATGAAAAAAACAAACAACAAAAAACAGTGATGTGTGTGGTAAGGAGATTACAGACTATTACCAGGCAGAACTTAAAGGAAAAAACAAAAAAACGTATAGAATGTTAGGAAGTATTATAGCATGAATCATCATCCTAAAAGGCAGTCTTCACGGGAGCAAAATGGGATATAAAAACAGACTGAATCAGTGAAGCAAGGTTGACATGGCCACAATATTGCTTTTCCTCTCGATGACCAATACAACTCAATGCCATTGTTTTAAGATATATTTCTATTGCAGTCTTTTTGCAACTTTGCCTTCATGCACAATTAGAAATATTAGATATAGTTTGATATTACTGCATATAAGAAATGGTTATGTAATTGAAAAAATAAAGCCTATTGCATTAGCTTCTCAAACAGTAGTAGCTCAGTAAGAGTTGAGAGAATTAGATGGATTTTGGTTGTGTTTTTAATGTATAGACTGCATTTGCTGAAGAACTGGATAAAAAAGATGAAGGAAAATATCTGAGGAGGCATGGATGATTTCTAGGTTTTTTTCCTTGAGCAATTTGGTAGATGGTTGGGTCATTTATCTAGATGGAAAAGATCATCTAGATAAATAGAGGGAAGATTAGGGCTCTCTAAATGGAGATACCTATTTAATTTTTTCCAGTAGTAATATGAAGCAGGTGGCAGTATTGGATATATTATGATGGCTAGCAGAGACAACTTCAAAAACATTGTAAATAAAACATATAAAAACACTATATCCTGATGAAACAATATGACTAGAGAATTTTGGTTTTTGTTGTTGCCTTTATCTTTTTGTTATGGAAAATTACAGCATGTTTATAGTCTAGGGATATAAATTGCAGATACAGGGAACATGAATAATTTCATAAATTGCTCTGTCTCCTACTGAAAGCATGGTGAATATTTGTTTTGTATTTAAGCATTAGCAGTTGTAAAAGGTAAAAAAGAATTTCTCTAAAACTCTACTTTCTCCTTCCCTTCTAATATGCATGCTTGCTTCCATAGACAACTTTTGGTTTGATTGGATAATGGCTAATTAGAAGCTCTATCAACTTTAACCAATTATAGTGAGTAATGATCTTTCTTATCACATTTCATTAAAAATTGATTCCAGTGGTATATACTGAATTTTACAAGTTAATTTATGATCTTGTCAGTGTGCCTATACATTTAAAATTTGCACCTGCATGACTTGTTGTGATCATGATTATTTCTTTATGTAGTCAAAGTTTCCTAGTTCTAGGTTTTACTAAAAATGTTTGAAACTTCTATGAAGAACAGCATATTGGTGGATATAATTTACTTTCTCAAACCCAAAGGCTAAAAATAACAACAAAGAAACCAATCACTTAAAACTTCATTGAGCAATGCAACATTTCTCAACCTGCAAATGAAATGAACACTTAACTTGATTTTAACAGAGTTGTGTTTTAAAAGATTTTTGCCTCAAGATGTAAATGCTTTAATTCTATTCTGGGCAATGTAACACTCTCCTACAAGGAAGTGGTAAATTAAAACTAACTCAGACCATCTGAATGTTCTTCAAAGAGTGGTACCGGTAAAGAAAAGAAATTAAAAAAAAAAATCATTCACATATACAGATTCCTTATTGGTTGTAGCACAATGTTAAAAGCCTTTAAAGATGCTGGAGATTCAACAAGCAGATCAGTAACACATCATAAAACAGTATCCAAAGAATATAGACATTATAGTTTAGATTACTTCAGCAACGCATTAAAGCACAATTGAAGGAGTATAATTCTGGCACAGATAGCTAGGAAATGACACTAGCAGATGGATTGCACCAGTCTGCAGCAATCAGAAATGAATTGCTTTGTTTGAATGGTTGAAATTTATATATTAGATGGCTAAGAGATCCCTGCAGCCAGAGACCATTTGTCCAACCAGTCCAGAAGAAAACACTGTTAGTTTCAATCACTTACTTGTATGGACAAAATGCCCTTAAGATGACATCTTAGACACAAATGTCAATAATCAAGCTGCTTTACAGGTGGATAATATGACTAATTCACAGGCATCTTCCCTCTCCCTACTCCAATCCTCCAAACATAAATGTGGTGGAAAATCAGCAGCTTTCATTATTCCTTTACCCCAAATTTTAACCTGACTCAAAACTGTGGTTTACTAATTAACAAATTGGCAAGTTTTAATGACATGGCAAGTTTGGTTTGCTGTGGTTCATGTCTCTTCCAGGGACAAAAGTGGTACTCTCCAACCAGACTGGTGTAACTCATCTTTCACTATATATAAAAAATCCAATCAGAAATTTCTGTGTATACCAACAAATGGAGCATGAAGAACACTAGTATGTTATATAGTTTGGCACATTGGTAACGGAGGGAAGGAAAATATAAACCGATTCATGACAAAGTCCAATACAAAGAATATTAATAATACAGTTTCACTAAATATAAACAATAGAAGTTGTGTTGCTTAACCTTAACAGAAATTGGCACAGGAAATTTTATAGGCACAGAAGATTCAAGTAAAACTGAGTAGATAATGGTTGTTTCAATTATTTCTCTTGCACTAAGTAAATTTAAAAGGTCTTTCTTTAATAAGAACAATTTAGTGTTTGACCTAAAGACTTGGTTTTATTTAGTTGAATAACAAAAAGAGCATCGGAAATCCTTTAGTTTTGAACATACTAATAACACTTTTCCACTTTTTCTCTCCATCTTAGACTAGATTGGAGTGCCTTAATTTTGAGCCTTCAAGTTGTTCAAGTCAGGGGGCATCGTGGTAGATGTGGACGGCGTCTCTGATTTTGTGCAATGTACTGAACAGCTACGTGTGACAGCCATGCCTACATTTTGCAACAGGCAAAGTTGATTTTGGCTCTATTGCTGAATTTCGTAATCTTTTTATATCATTGGGAGTATTGCTTAACTACAGAAGATGAATAGATCACCACAGGTTGTGGAATTTAACCCTGAATTCATGCCATCAATTTTTTACCATTTCCAGTGTATCATTTGGATTTTTGAAGCTTTCTTTCAACCCAGTATATACTGATACTCTTTATTTTCTGTTTTGCTTGGAGAATAAATGGTATAAGATTATTAGCAAATGCTTGATTTTTTCCATGCCCTTCTATGTAACAATTAACTCATCAATAAGTTTATGGAATATAGTTACAAACAATAAAAGGCCTTTATAAACCTGAGAGTATAAGATTTAAATACTATGATTTTCTAAAATAAAAATTACAAATTAAGAGAAAATGTTTAATTTCAAAGTCATACACACAGGCCTTACGTTTTTATTGCTGATAAAATTCAGAAAAGAGAAAAAAATGAATTTTTATTGGGAGGCTAAGTGAAAAGGCTGAAAAATTGTGAATGTCACAAAATTTAGTCATTTCTTATCAAAAATACTTTTCCTCTCATCATCTTGTACGCTACTCTCAGGAAATGAATTTAAGAATGATTTGCTTTTATCTTTTTCCTAGACCCTTTTAATAAAACACACACTTAGATTAGAATCATTTCCTAAGTCGCCTTTTCTCTCTATTGTCAACATCCCTGAAAATAGAATGTGCCTTACAACTGATAGTGTTTTATAATAGCTATTAGCCAGGCAGCAATAGTCATGGAGTTATCTGCTAATATGTGAATGCAGTCATAGCTGTGCATGTAACTGTCACTTCAGTTATGTCCACTGTTGGTGGTACATATGTGCTACTACACACCAAACAATACATCTCAAGCCAAAGACACTGATAAACCCTTTTAACAGATTTCAAAGCAACTAGAATGCATTGTGAAGGATTATTATTAATTATTAGGTGAAATACAGTATTGAGCATTTAATGGATGACAAACATACAACATCCTCTGAAAGCTCTGCAAGTAAATAAATAAATGTTAAACAATAAAACAATAGCTACCACATATTTTCCTCCTGAGAAGAATCTTGAAAAAAGAAAACACACAAACACACACACACACTATCAATATATTATAATAGAGGGTTGCAGACAAGTCACTTCTGGTTTACCAATTGTTTTCATACTGACATGTTAACAAGACATCAGTTAGAAATCTGCTGACTTTGAATAGAAGCTACCTACCTTCTAGGTACATGTGATTAGATAGGTAAAAATGAAACTGAGTTTTGTCAGAGTAAAACATCAGAAGCAAAACTTCCAGAACAGGCATCTGGCTCTGCAGCTTGGTGAAAAACCCAGATGGTAGTGCGGTAGGACACTCTTAGGAAAGTTACAGCCTTACCAGTAACTGTGATAGCACAGATGGTACTCAGTGGACACAGGATATCAACAACTCTGAGATGAAAGTGCTTTGGAAGAGTTTGATTCTTCCAAAGAGTCAGGAAGAATAAGAAGCTGTTAGAAATGTCTTGATGATATCTCAATATTTCATTTTGTTGTTACCTTATATGTGTATGCAAGAGAGTTAAATGATAAAAATCTACATTTAAATGCATCTAAAAGATCTCCAATGAATAGAAACATTTCAAGTAACAAAGAAAATGCTGTGTCATTTTTTTGGTAGTGTTTTCTCTTAGTGGACATAAAATGATGGCGTTCTTATAACTAATGGCACTTTGGATAAGGTAAAATTACGATATTGAACATTTAATGAATGACAAGTATATAACATCCTCTGAAAGCTCTGCAAGTAAACCAATATATGTTAAACAATAACTACTACTGTACTTTTATTTTTTCCTTGGGAAGAACCTTGAAAAAAGGAAACACCTTTTTCACGTACCATGATTGAGGGGTTGCAGACAAGTCACTTCTAGTTTACCAATTATTTTTATATTGACATGTTAATACACAAATAGGTGGCACAGACCAGTTCTTATTTCAATTTATTCATCTTAATTTAAAACAGAAAACTCTGACAAATGTCATCTCTAATTAATTACTAGATTTTGATATGAAGATTTTTCACTTACATGCTCATAAGCAAAGTAGGAACATACAACTTGGGATTCCAGCCAATTTTTATTTTCTTGAAGCTGTTTAATCATGTGTGTATGATGTCAGTTTTTCCATTCTACCTTCCTCACACTGTCTACCTTTTGGTCAATTATTACTTCTCAGTAACACTAGTGTGTGGACAGAAAATAAGAAATGGAAAGTTAAATCAGTCCATCTGGCAATTTAACAGTTCTGTTAGAGGGATTAATAGGAGATGATGAACGTAATGTCCAGTGTCATTACTCTCCTCATTAAATTGATTTTTATTAAACAAATTTCTAGAAAAATTTGCTCCCTATAAGCTATCATGTCTTCTATATCTTTGTAGATAAGCATTTCTTCAATGGACAGCAGCTTATAGCTATTCAGGCTGAATGTTGACTTATTCTGAATAGCAGTTAACATGTTTAGGTATGTTGTAACTTAATCACTCAAAGAACAAACTGGGAAAATGTAAGAAGTCCACAAACTCAATTATTCCTACTACCTTCTCCATATATAACTTGAGTTTTGTGTGTATATGTTTTCATTTTCCTATGGAATACAGATTTAGGGAAAATTTAAAAGATGTGCAAACACATGTTCAGGTGTATACATAATTTGTTTTATTTTGATAAGATCAATGAGACACAAATTTTTATCATCAATTTTATAGCTTTGTATGTATTTATCAACTAAAATAATCACAACACATTAAGCATTGATTTAACCTGAATTTGTCAGCTATAGATTTGTTTCTGAAAAATTATTTCTATAGTATTCCTACAGTACTCTGAAGACCCTAGAAATGCCATTTTCATTAATTTATCAAAATAGGATGATATTTAAGGAGATAATTGTCAAATACTTAAAACTTTATTGGCACCAAAGCCCAAAAGAAGGTGGGAAAATTCTTAATGTATATTTAGAAAATTTCCTTTTAAACTACTGGAGTATTTATGTGAAAAAAACAATGCTCCACAAATCCATCATTTAAAAAATTGAAATAGTGATAAACATCAACAAGTCTCTCTTTTCTGAACTTAAAGTCTTGAAATATTCTTCCATCAAAAATGTTAATTTGTATTTTTGTGTTATTAATGTTATGCTACATGCTTCAGCAATTACGTTAATAAAATTTTCATTAACTCACTTCAACGAAACAATCCCCCCCAAAAAAAGTCTACAGAAAATGACTGTATTTGGAATCTTGCTTAAAGAAAGGCAAAATATACAATCTTTAAGATATCTTTAAATCAAATTGCTTTTTATTTAAACTAATTTCTAGAAAAATTTGCTCCCTATAAGCTATCATGTCTTCTGTATCTTTGTAGATAAGCATTTCTTCAATGGACAGCAGCTTATAGCTATTCAGGCTGAATGTTGACTTGTTCCGAATAGCATTTAACATCTTTAGGGATGTTGTAACTGAATCACTCAAAGAAGAACAAACTGGGAAAATCCGAGCAGTCCACAAACTTAGACATGTCTTGTTTCCAGAGAACAGTTCCTCTGTAACTTCAAGATTCCAAATATGTAAGCACGACAGAAAACAGACTCCAAAGAATTGAAGTAACTTTACATCTGACAATGTTTTAACATTCTTTTTTAAGTCGTCTTGCACTCCAAATGCCATAGTTGAATACTTTAGGCATCCATTCATCTTCAAGCTTAAGGAACACACAAAAGAATATGCAGGCAAGGCAGCTTTTGTTATGATGTAAGAACCGCTAATAATGCAGTTTTCCCCAACTGTCACATCAGGTTCCAATCTGGAATATTCCACAACTGAGCCAGGTGCCAGAGAACATCTTGAATCCAGTATACTTTGAAGGATACAGGATGTTTTACCAGAGCATTCTGGTGTGTCTGGAAAGATGCTAAAAATTATGGACTGTAAGCCAAGCTCTGACTTTAAACTGCTATCTGAAGTAAAATGAAACAAATATTCTTCAGTTGTCCCAATGTGATAAAATTTGGAGTTATTAAGAACAACAACATTTAGTGATGTTCCTTTAAGAAGATGAAATATTCTCTCTCTCATATCTACCAACTCTGACTCTTCTTTAGTAACATTTGATGTGTTCCTGGTGTACTCCACAGTTGCTCCAGGACCTAAAGCCTGCAGAAAGTCACCATAGGCATCTATTTCACAGTTCAGTGTGCCTATTTTTTCATAAAAAGCAAGTAATTTCTTTGCTGATGCATGATCCATATAAAATAGGCTGTCTGTATAGACAAAGTCAGAGTCTAATTTAAGATAGGCAGTGTCACCCCCAACAAAGTCCTGTTGACAAAAATCCCCAGATCTACATACAGCATTACATTGATACATCTTTTCTATACTGGGTTTATGGAGGAAACGATAGCAAGACCTATATTCAAGGTCTCTATGTTCTAAATAATCAAAAGGATCTAAGACAAATACTCCATGTGTAGTACCTACAGTCAAACTAGAAGGATGAGCTAAAGCAGTAAAGCCAGGTTTATCAAACCTTATAAACTCAGATTCTCCAGTACTATAAAGTTCAATATCATCTGCACAGGCAACCAGAATCCCAGGATTCATATGTGAGGGAAAATCAATGTACATGGCTAGTTTTAATTCCAACATCTGATAAATGGGGTTACCAAGAGGCAAAGCTGTGAAAATTTTCCCCAGAGCACTTGCATTTGGAAGGCGTTGACTGTAGCCACCTATTAAAATTAAACAAAATAGCCATTTAAAAAAATGTATTATTGTTTATAAGATTTTCAAAACCCAAGGGCACCATTTACAACTCAAAATATCTCTAGAGATATTTAATGTATACAATATGTTACTGTAACTCAGTAAAGAATAATGCAATCCAGATTAAAAATTCAAAGTGCAATTCTCCTGTAGCCATTTGATATAATGTAGTTTTAAAAATTCCAGATTAAGAACCAATTCTAATATACTGTACCGCCTGTGAATTTTTTTGAATCAAACGTATAACAAATAAAAAGGACCATGGGCTAAAACATGATCATGCATCTACATTTTAAACAGTAAATTTCAACCATGTCAGACTCCTATATTAAGAATCCTCTTCATAGGGAAAGTTACAAAAAACGAATATGTCAATTCTAAAATACAGTCATACACTGCATAACAATGTTTCATTCAACAATGGACAGCATATATAATGGTGACCCCATAATATTACAATGGAGCTGAAAAATTCCTGTCAACTAGTGATGTCATAGCTGTAGTAACACATCTTGTGTTTATAGTTATGCTGGTGTAAACAAACCTGCCAGTCATATAAAGCTATCACACACACAATTAGTATATTATATAATACCTGATAATAAACGACTATGTTACTAGTTTATATATTTACTATGCTATACTTCTCATTGCTATTTTAGTATTCTCTTTCTACTTATTAAAAACAGTTAACTGTAAAACAACCTTAGGCAGATCCTTCAGGAAATATTACAGAAGAAGGCATTGCTATCATTGGAGATGACAACTCCATGTGTGTTATTGCCCCTAAAGTCCGATGGGACAAGATATGGAGGAGGAAGACAGTGATATTGATGATCCTGACCCTGTGTAGGCCTAAGCTAATGTATGTATGAGTGTTAGTTTTTAACCAGAAATTTTAAGAAGTAAAAATAAAATAAAAACTAAGGATATAAAAAAAATTTTTTGTACAACTGTACAATGCGTTTGTGTTTTAAGTTAAATGTTATTATAAAAGACTTAATAACTTAAAACAAATTAAAATTTATAAAGTAAAAAAGTTATAGTAAGCTAAGACTAATTTATTATTGAAGAAAGAAAATATTTTAAAATAAATTTAGTGTAGCCTAAGTGTATAGTGTTTATACAGTCTATAGTGGTTTAATGTCCTGGGCCTTCACATTCACTCACCACTCACTACTGACTTACCCAGAGCAATGTCTAGTCCTGCAAGCATCATTCATGGTAAGTGCCCTATATAGATGTACCATTTTTAAATCTTTTATATGGTATTTGTACTGTACCTTTTCTATGTTTAGACATGTTTAAATACACAAATACACAAATACAATCGTGTTACAATTGCCTGCAGTACAGTAACATGCTATACAGGTTTGTAGCCTAGGAGCAATTGGCTATATCACATGTTTGTGTAAGTACTCTCATGTTCACACAAGGACAAAATCACCTAACAATGCATTTACCAGAATGTATGTCTGTCGTTAAACCACACATGAATATACAATTGTCTATTAAACACTAAATTCTAGTTGTAGTGTCATTTCTCAAACTATTATTTATACTTAAAGACAGTAAATTTATTTAAAAGCATTTAAAAATGTATACTTGTTTTTAATTTAAACAGCTTTTTCCCTTCTAAAATGAGTCTTATAACTTCTTAATTGTGTGAAAAGCATGTTCTCTTAAATCAAACATCAAATATCTTCCATAATTTTTATGCAACTATAGTGAGAAGCAGCCCTACATAGTAGAAAGAGCCAGACAAAAATGAGTTCAAACCTGGTTCACTACTTTTTAGTTGTTTATCTTTGGATTTACTCCAAATCAGCAAATGTAGAATACTACTTACCTTTGGAAGGTGTTGCATCAAAAATGCTTTCGTAAGCTCAATAATACATGTAAAGCACTTGGCACATTGCACATTGTTCAACAAATGAGAGCTAATAGTAACTTTCTACTTTTCTTTTTCCAAAGGCTAGGCAATAGTAAAGTTTAGCACTGTAAGAATTATCTAGTCTAACTATGTGTTTTCTGGTGTCTAAGTTTTACTAAACTGGTAATAATAATAAAATTATTATAAAATTATAAATCGGAATTTTTTTACATTTTTCATTTTAAAACCAGAACTTGGATGCTTTGACATCATTTTTACAAAAAATCACTGTTTTGTATACGAATCATAAGAACTGGAAAGTGTCTTGGCAGCCATGTAGATGAGTTCTAAAATACCTGTCCCCTGACTAGTGCCAGTCTACGACAAAGTTTTCACCAGGCCTCTAGCATATAGAGAAAAATAACAGAAGTTTTCATGTAACCCAAATTTTAATCTAACTAAATGTATTTTATTTAATTATCCATTATTCTGAGATTCTGTCGTTCCTAGTGTTCTGTTTTAAAATGTCCTCTTTTATGTGTGTATTTCCCCCTCATATACTTACTAGTCAATTCCACACCTTGCCACTATTTCCTTTTATTTTTAAAATTCTTCTAAGCATTCCAGACTTTGGCTACCAATAATTAGACAACAATGCAAGACAGAAAGTTTAGGCAAAAGTCTAGTGACAACAGGGCTAAATCAGCCTCTCTCCTGAAGCAAGAATCCCCTCTAAAGTATTCCTGAGAAATGTTCACATTTGAATGAGTTCTATCTTAGGAAAATAATTTTTTATATGGATACCAAAACAATACAATATCCATGAAAAGTTGATGATGTATGTGATACATTTTAAGGATAAATTTTGAGAAAATCACTATGCTACTTACCACCTAATGACACCAATTAAAGCATGAAATATTTTTCAAAGCACAGTAACTTCAAAAGAAAAAAAAAAGAGAGAGAATGAAATATTTGCAAGGGAGAAAAAAGTCCCTAAGGTATCAGAGGTGGAATACTCAAAAGAAAATGTAAATTAGTAAAGTATAACTTTACCAGAGTGAATTAATAGGATGGTAAAAGAAGTCCATTTATCTCCATATAGCTTTTCCAAACATCGAAGGGCACAAAGTGTTGATCCTCCATTTCCTTAAAGGTAAAGTTAAAAAGCACAGTTTATTGCATAGAAACCTAATAAAACTTTGTAATGATGGTAAATTTAGAGGTTATAAATTTAAGGCTATGGTTTTGGGGTCTAATTAACTAGGAAGACAGACACAAAAAGTATTGGCAAAAGAATACAATTAAATACATCCTGTAGCAAATAAACAATTAGTAATGAAACCCAGAGAGCAGACCTCAGTAACAAATGATGAACTAATATTCTCTCCCAAACAGTAACAAAAACAGAAGGAATGATGAATTACACATGTGTAACACCAGAAGACTGTTAAGTATAAAGATTCACATGGAGTTACAAACTACAAAGTCCACTTAAATAATTCTCTCACATGACATAATTGAAGATACAACTTGGATTTCCTTTCTAAAGAGTTTTAGAACCTGGTTTTCCAAAAACCATCTTAAATATAACCAATACACTTGTTATCTTGGGCAAATTATTTAAGTCTCAGTGCTTCAGATTTCATCTATATAATGGGAATAATAAAAGTATTGACCTTGTATTTGTGAGGATTAAAACATCATTGGCTAATTAGACAAATGCTAATGCCATATACTGATACCCTATTTCTGATATCAAGGGTCTTCAGTTTTAAGTATCACAAGGAAAACAGCCTTCAGGAAAATAGCATGTATTTTTATTTGCAATGGAAGGACAAAGAGCAAAGTTGACCAAAACTAGGGATTTAAAATAAATACTTAAGCCATTAGACTGTGTTCTTTTGCATTCTGTGTTGTGGCCCCAAGAGGCTAAGTGTGTATTTTTTTTGCCTGATTAGCTTTCTTCATGCAAGTTTCTGAGGACACTGTGGGGTGGGGAGGGACCTTAAGGGCCCGACTGATAAGGTCCAAAGGGATATTCACCCTCTGACTAAATTTTATTAAAACTAGTAAAATGATCTTTTAAATAACATTCTGGAAGTATTCGAAGTAAATCACAATAGGTAAGAACAGTTGCTATGACTTTTATCTTTCTTAAAAAAATATCAATTTACATTCAAATTTTAGTTTGTAAAGGCCTTGGGTAGGGATATGCATCTTATAAACTGAAGCTTCTAAAGAAGCTTTTAACGATTATTCTGCTCAGGACCTATGTTATAAATCTGACCATAAAATGCATACCAATTTTGGCTCCAGCAGGATCAACAAAAACGTGATATTGAACTCCAAGGGGTAACTCCTTTCTTTTCAACTTTGCTGACAGCTGTTGCTTATAAGCAAGTTCCTGTTGTTCATCAGCTGCTGTTATTGCAACTATGTCCCAGAATTCTCCAGCTGCCACTGGTTTGCCTATTTGGGAAAAGCAAGGAAATAAGAAAAATTATCAGAATTGTCTAGCTGTTACATGTTTGTCTGTTTGGAAAGAAGAAAAAAAAAGGTTAATATTTATTATCATCTTCAAAAATGTATCTTCTGCATTTGAGAATTAGGGAATAATTAATGAATGGCCCATTCGTATGATTCAAAATAGTTCTAATGGAGATCGCTCACTTTTTTCCCCCCTTCTCTCTTGTAGATTACTCCCTCCTTTTATGGTCTACAATCCCCATTCATTTAGAAATTTTGGGAGAGATGTTTCTTGATTGAGAGGCAATTTTAACTTGTCAAAGATTATTACCTCAATTCTTAAATAAGACGACGAGACAAAGAAATAAATAAACGAATCTCCAGCTTTGAAAATCAATTCTCATATTTCAGGGCCACTTTGTTGGCTAAGAAACATTCAATCCAAGGATCCATTCCTTCAATAATGGTGTTTATAAATGTAGGTACTTTATTTTTCACTACTTTAAGATGAGCCATGCAAACTGACATGCAAGCTCATATTCTAATATGACAAATTTTAATTTTGTCATATTAATTTTGTCTATTAGAATATGAGAAAATTCTTGATAATAAAGTCCCAACTTCCTGACGAACTCATTAAAATACAGAATGCACCTTCGGTAAACAGTTAGAATCTCTTCTTTATTGATAAACAAGATGAGTAAGGGTTTTTACTAGTTAACAAATAGGTCTTGTCAGCTAGAACCTAATTGTCCTGAACATTTTACTGTTATCCAAGTATTAGCCCCTGTATTTTTTAAGCAGTCATTGCATCAAATATATAAACACTTTTATTAGACAATTGTACAGGAAATGACAAGTGGCAGAGCCTGTTTTTTGATGTCAAACTTCCCTTTTTTAATCCCTAATTCCTCCATGTTATATTATCCCCTAGCCCCCCAGTGAGTGTATACATTACGGAACAACTTGGTGAAGTAGGCAGGTGAGTAGGCAGGGGAAGGATAAAATGAATCACTTCTGAGGGTCAAAACGCTATGCTTCAGATCCTTTAAATTTATTTAAAATAGCCTTTATTAACTAGCTAACTTCACTTGTCAAGTTAATTTTTTTTCTTCTCCTTCCTCCTCTCTTATTTTGAAATCTATACTACTAAGAACGAAGTTAAAAGTAACACCCAAAATGTAAAGAAGGGAGAATGATAGAATAAAAGACTCAAAAGGAATATTAGCAAGTTTTTCCTGGTCCAGTGACCCAAGCCTGCAGGCGAGCAGCAGACAGGAAGTGACAGTCCAGCAAAATCTCCTGGCCCGTAAAGCACGCTCCCGCTCCATTAACCGAGAGAACTCCGGTTCCTTCTTCGGTACCTCTCAATTCTGAAAACCTCCGCAATTTTCGTTGAGTGGCTTCTCGCAAACATACTTCCAAAGGGGCCCTTACGGCTGCCATAGCTCCCGCCGCACAGCACGCATGCGCCCTGAGATGTAACGCGTTCTTTGGTCCGGGCGTCTCTGTCCCGCCCCTTCCGTGCGTCACTCACGTAACCACGCCCCCAGAGTGCTTTGGCCGGCACTGGGAAAGCCAGGATGGGGTGAACCCTGATCCTGACGTCGTTTCCCTAGTAACGGTCTCTGGAGCAAATGGCCACCTAGCGAATTGTCAGACTGTGTCGGGTCTGGGCCTCCTGTTCCCAACTCATAAGGCTTTACAGCCCGATTGACCCGGTGAGTGGTTCAGGGTGAGTGGCACAATTGTTAACAACTGACCCGCTAAGCTGAAGAGGAAACTACAAGCTAGTGTCTAACTTTCTCAGGCGTTCGTCCTAACTGGTGGTTTATTATAGCCAGGATCAGTTCCCAAGTAAGTCTTGACGGATTCCTACCCCGCGTCATCTGGAGCCATCTGATCCCAAACTTGGTTGGAGATACACACACAGTCTGAATATTTGAAATCTGTTCTTTTTAGAAACCTTAGGTTTGTGGCTTCTTTGCCATTGCAGCTCCTGGAGAGTGAGCCACCCCACTTTTCTGTTTTGGGTTTGCTTCTTAGGCTAAACATGCCAGCCCCCCCGATGTTTTTTTTGAAAATTGTATAAAATTGAGTCTTCAACCAGGCTTCAAACATTTGTAGTACTTTGGGTGCTTCTCTGTCATCTTGTTGTATATGTAGATGAATCTAGAATGTTCAATAACATTTTTAGGAATAAGTCAGCCTTACTAGATGTATTTTTGGTAGCTATGTATAGGTATTTCTCTTGTAGAGCACCAAGTTTATGATGAGTTTTACAGATTACACTCTTCCTCTGTACAGATAAGAAAGCTGTGAATCAGAAAGAATATTGACTTAGGGTATCACAATTAGTAAGTAATAGAAGGTTTAAGGAATCTATTTCAATATCAAAACCAGAGCTTGTTCTACTGCACCGTACCATTTATTTGAGAACCCTGTTTCTTAAAGCCTTTATCAGGAATATAGGTATTCAAGACACTATAAGCTCTTGTCATAAAATTTGTTTTTCTTCTAAGACTTGACCTTGTTATTTAATTCTGTGCTAAGCATTGCGGTAAAAAGGCAGATTACTCATTCATAGTTTTATCATTTAAAGCTTTCCTTTTTGTTAATAAACAGCCTTATTGAAAACATTTAGAAAATACAGAAGACTTGAGTGAGAGTGAGCAAAAGAGGAAGTAGCAAGAGAGAAGGTCAGAGGTAACAAAGGGCAATAGAAATGATTTTGGTTTTTACTCTTGAAACAAAGAGTAAACACCATTGCAGGGGTTTGTACTGACTTGCCTTGTACTTAAAGAGATCACTCAGATATGAGAATAGATTATCATGGGGGTGGGGAAATGATAGAAGGGGAACTTTTTGAAGGCTACTACAATAATACAGGGAGAATTATTGAAGGCTTGACCAAGATGCTAACAGTGAGGATGAAGAGAAGTTGGTCAGATTCTGGATATGTTTTGAAGACAAAAGCAACAAAATGTGCTGTTGGAATGGGTGTGGAGGATAAGAGAAAGAGAGGAGTCAGAGATGATTGCCTAAGAATGAATTGGCCATGAATTTTATGGGAAAGGTTTTGGATGGGTAAGATTGGTGGGGTAATAGGTAGAGTCCAGAGTTGGTTTTGGACAGGTAGAATAAAGAGACATATGCATGCAATGCATATGTAATGGAAATTTGTGTGTGTATGTGTCTGTGTGCGTTATACATATGAATCTAGAGTTCTGGAGAGAAGTCTGGGTTAGAATGGCCAGGTGTGGTGTCTCATGTCTGTAATCCCAGCACTTCGGGAGGTCGAGACTGGAGGCCAGGAGTTTGAAAAGTCTGGGTTAGAGGTATAATTTTGAGAATTATCAGCATATAGGTGGAATTAATTTAAACTGTGGCACTAGGTAAGCTCCCAAGGGAATTAAAATTAACAGAGCCTGTATATTTGGGGGCTACATTCTAATAAGGTAAACAATGAAAAAATAACCAAATTTAAAATAATCCAGATAATGGTGAGAACAGAGGGAACTAAAACAGAGTGATGTAATAGACTCTGTCACATAGAGTATTAAATAGACTATTTCTTGAACTTGGGAAGGATGGCCGTAGAAACAGATATTATTTTTTCCCAATATGACTACATTACTCACATAAAATATGCTGGAAGTAAATATGCCATAAGACCTATGGTTTTTGTTCTCCCTCTTTTCTTTCTTTTCTTAAATTTTCATTAATGTTAATTTTTAAGTAAAAAATTATAAAAAATACAATCCGGGAGTAAATATCCTTGTTAGTTGATTGTTGCGGCTAAAAAGTCAAGGCATTTTATTAGTTTATATATTATATAATAAAACTATGTTATGATTGTTTAAACAATCTTAAACTACCAGAGTGTTATTGTGTTATTGCAGTGTTTGCCACAGAGTATTTTTCAAGTATTTATGAATATTATTTTACCAGAGTAAAATATACCAATCCAGCTAGTAATAAGCCCATTAATTCTGTACAAATCAAGCACTCTGGAAATAATGTGTTTAGTTTTGTATTTCGCATTTAAAGAAGGCTGCTGAACAAACTGGAATATAATAAATTGAAAGATAATATTCTGTGGAGGCATTTGGGCTTTTTTTCCTCCTAAGGAAGAGCTGTCATTAAAAAAAAGTGAGATTTTTTTTAAACAACTTTATTTGCCATTAACTTCACCTGTTTTAAGTGAACAATTTAATGATTTTTAGTAAATTTCCTGAGTTGAGCCACCATTACTGCAATCTAGGTTTAGAATATTTCCATCAATAAGGTGTCTTTTGCCCATTTATGACTAATGCCAGTTAGATTGTTTTTTATTACTATAGACATAACTAAGACTGTTGTGTAGAAGTTGTAGAGAAACACATTTTAATATTCTCACCTTCTTTATATAAAGAAGTTGAAGCCAAATGAAGAGGGCCCTGGATTATGGACCATGTTGCTCATGGTACATGACGTGATCAGGCCACGCTAGGTAGGCCTATGCTTGTTTCCAATACTTGGCTTCGTCTTTCTGTTTAACCTGCTTCCTCCTCCTACTCTGCCTGAAGTGCAGCAAAAGCAAACATTCTCTTTTTATAGTTTTTTTTAATTGCATTTATTTACTCAGCTAGCATGTTCTCAACTTATTTATTTATTTTGTAGGGGGTGGACAGAGTCTTGCTCTGTCGCTGGACTCCAGTGCTGGGGCATCAGCCTAGCTCATAGTAACCTCAAACTCCTGGGCTCAAGTGTTTTGCCTGCCTCAGCCTCCAGAGTAGCTTGGGACTGCAGGTGCGCACCACCATCCCTGCTAATTTTTTATATTTTATGTAGAGACAGGGTGTCACTCTTACTCAGTCTGGACTTGAACTCCCGAGAGCAAGTGATCCTCCTGCCTGGACTTCCCAGAGTGCTAGAGTTACAGGCGTGAACCACCAATCTGGGCCCCCACTTACTTCTTAAATATATTTTCCCCACTGTGCTCTCTTGAAGGAACCCTCAACTCCCTCTCACCTTTCTGTAGTGCAGGGAAAAACATTCCCTCCTCCAGCGGTGAACTTCTATTTTATTTTGTCCCTTAGTTTTGTGTAGATTTTTTTCAAATGGCATTCCCTAAGTAGTAATATAATCATAATCTACTTTGTCCAGATACCAGCATGAGTATTTTGGAGAGAGAGAGAACAGGGAGAGGGCAAGTGGTTGAAGAATCTAAATTAGTAGAGTCAAGAACTATAATAAATTTTAATTAGTGTAATATAATCTTCATTACATTGAATAGACATATATTAATGGCTCAATTTTAGGAGATCAAAAATCTGTTGTTTGAATTTCTAACCAAGGATTGTTTGGGCTAGAAGTATTTGTTATGCCAAATTTTCCTTATTAAGAGCTTGTGATTTCTGTGCAGATGTTTTTCTGTGGATGTTTTGATTGTTTTATATCTATCTTCTGGCTTACCACCTTTTAGTTTTTAGATTTATGCTTTGCTTTTTAAATATCTACAAGTGTAGACTTAAAAAGAAAAGTTGATAAACGGTGTCTCATGGAAGCTTTTTTCCTGAACAGAAATATGCAGCCTTCTATTAATAAATTTTAAAAAGCTAATACATTTGAAGAAAAAAATGATTATTATAAATGAATCCTGATTCCTTGTTCTAAATGACTTTTTATGTCATTTGAAAACATGTGGAATGTGCCATGAAAATGTAATGTTTCAAACTATCAGGGTTATTTATATTAATTTATAAACCCACTATGTTTTATTTTCATTTGCCAGGAGACATGTACTGCTGGCTGTTCTATACAATCTCCTCTCCTTAATTTTTAAAGTACATTTTTCTGTGATAGAAAGTCATGGCAATTCTTCTTCAAAACAGAATTGACTCAATAAATCTATTATTCAAATAAAAAGTATTTTAAAAATGTAATTGCTTTATTTTGTTAATAGAAATGGGCTTAATATGTTGCAGACATTCTAAACTGAAAACAAAGTTGGCAACCACAATGTGTAAAATATTACTGATTATTACTCTTAGACTTCTAAAAAATAAAACTTAATTTTTCTTGTTTTTTTATGATTTTAATTTACCAAGATATGCAGATATTTTGGCAGCTATTGTGATAATTCTGGAGTCCAGTATTCGGAATTCCATTTATTTAATAATATAGTTAATGCTTATGAAATAAGTTATTTGCATATAGACCATCAAATCTAGTATTTAATGATATGCTAATTTTTACTTAAAAATGTTATCTGTATTCCTAATATCTAAAAATGTAAGCAAATGAGTGTTGAGTCAGCAAAGCATTTTCGGAACAATTTATTTTCAATATTTATTAGGTATTATATTTGGAAAGAAAATACACAGAATTTCTCCATATTTAATTTGCTTATTAATTATAGCATGATTCTCCTTCATGTGTGTGCTACTAATTTTTTTAATGGAACAAGTTGGGAGTAAAGATGCCATTTATAATTGACTTATATTGTATATTATAGACATGGGTTATTTAGTGTGATTAAAAATGTATGGTAATTTTAAAATTAGAACTTTAGTAGATAACAAAACTAAGGGAAGGTTTGATGATAATGTTACTGATTTTTAACTACAGAATTTTTTGAAGCTGTAATTGGGGCTTTGATACTTTCTGTAATGTGTTGCTATACTTAAACTACGTTTTTTTTTTTTGAACATTACATTATTTGAACTGGATAATTTATAATCTGTGTGTATATTCCACAAAGTAATTGTAAAATTATCAAAGTCTAAAATGAACAAAGACAAATTTAAATATGACCTCTTCTGTGGTCATATTTAAAATTGGCAGCAGTTGGTAAGCAGGTTTTTAACTAACTAGTGGAGAATATACCAATTGTAGTGGTTTTTAGCTTCTCATGGTGGGCAGTAGAATCACCTAGTCCCATAGCTGCAACAAATGATTCAGAAGGTGTGCTGTGGGGCCTGGGCATTTGTGTTTTTCTAGTTATTCTCATGTGCAATAAAAATCCTAAAAGATTGCATGAGGTAGTTTAAAACAAAATATGAAAAATCCCCATTTGTCCAAAATGTTTGGAAAATGTGACAGATTATTTAACTGAATAGTCTGAGTAAGTAAAACATACTTTGTATTCTGAATGTAGAATACTAGTTTTTTAATGAAAATAAACTACATATATTCTTATAACTTATTAATCATATGTTAATTTTTCCTTTTACTAGCAATAATTTGGTATCATATTATGATGTTCTATTCTGGAATTTAAGAAAATATTAAGGTTGTTTATATACTGGCAAATAAATATTGTTCGTGCAGGTACATATTAATGTGATATAGAACATCAATATAAATTAATGCAATATATGGGAAAGAATGCTAATAAGACTAATTTATTTTAGAATTCATATCACACCAACTAAAAAAATCAATTGAGAATAATTTTAAAAATTGAACACATACAAAACAAAATCAGTTAAGACAATAAAAAAATACGTTTTTAGGCACTTGGGATGAGATCTGGTATTTGAACATTAAGTTAATTTCGAATGCCCTGACAGATAAGGAAGAGGTATACTTTGGAGTAAGATTTATTATTATATGGTAAAAAGAAACCACAGAGAGTATTTGGAAAGCCCCTCCACCTTCACGAAAGCTGTGAAAGACAGGTTAACAGTTGCCTGCTTTTTATTATAAAAGAACCTTCATATGACCTGGGTAAAGTATTTAATTTTTATAGAGCCTACACATCTTTATGGAGTCTTCTGGAATGAGATAATGACAAAATAGCCCCCCATGCAATGTTTGAAAATATAATCAAGAATTATAATTTTTTGAAAATTCACTTTATTTATTCCTGATTTACTTTTCTTCTATTTACTTTGGATTTAATTTGCTCTTGTTTTTCTATTTCCTTAAGATGGAAGCTTAGATTATTTTTAGATCTTTATTCTTTTCTAATATATGCATTCCATATTATAAATTTCCCTCTAAACACTGCTTTCACTTCATCCCACAAATTTTGGTAAGTTGTATATTTCATTTTTATTAGTTTTATTTTAAAATTTCTCAAAATTTCTCCTTTGACCCATGTGTTATTTAGAAGTATGTTGTTTAATATTCCAAGTATTTTGAAATTTTCCACCTTTCTATTATTGATATTTAGTTTAATTCCATTGTGATATGAGAGCAGACATTGTATTATTTCTATTTTTTTAAATTTGTTAATATATGTTTTATGGCCCAGAACGTGGTCTCTCTTGGTGAATGAATGTTCCATGTGAGCTTGAAAAGAATGTATATTCTGCTATTGTTAGATGAAGTAGTTGGTAGATATCAATTAAATGCAGTTGCTATTATTATTTTAGACAAACTGATATCTATTAGTTCAATTAAGAATAAGAAAAATAAGAGATTTTTATTTTATCTTCACTTTTTCCTTTCCCAATGCTTTTCTTTTATATAGATCTGAGTTTCCGATCTGTATCATTTTCCTTCTCTCTGAAGAACTCCATTTAACATTTCTTATAAAGCAGGTCTACTGGTAATAAATTATCTCAACTTTTGTCTGAGAAAGTCTTTATTTCTCCTTCACTTTTGAAGAATAATTTTACATGGTACAGAATTCTGGGTTGGTGGGATATTTTTTCTCAGCACTTTAAATATTTTACTCTACTCTCTTCTGCCTTCGTGGTTTCTGAGCAGTCAAATATAATTCTTGTCTTTGATTCTTTATAGGTAAGGTGTATTTTTTTCCTCTGGCTTCTTTCAAGATTTTTTATTTTTGTCTTTGATTTTATGAAGTTTGAGTATGATATGCTTAGGTGTGGGTTTTGTTTTTGTTTTGTTTTTGACATTTATCCTAGTGGTGTTCTCTTCGCTTGCTGGATATGTGGTTTGGTGTCTGACATTAGTTTGAGGAAATTCTCAGTCTTTGTTCCTTCAGATATTGCTTCAGTTTGTTTCTTTCTTCTAGTATTTGCATTTCACTTACATTACACCTTTTGAAGTTGTCCCACATTTTGGGCATATTTTGTTCTGTTTATTTTTTTTCTTTTCAATTTTTTTCCTCTTTGCTTTTCAGTCTTGAAAGTTTTTATTGATATATCCTCAAACTTAGACATTCCTCAGCCATGTGCCTTCTAATAATGAGCCCATCAAAGGCATTCTTCATTTCTGTTACAGCATTTTTGATCTCTTACATTTCTTTTTAATTCTTTCTTGGAATATTTTTCCACTTGCATTATCCATTCATTCTTGTGTGTTGTCTGCTTTTTCCATTAGAATCCTTAGCATGTTAACCACAGTTGCTTTTAATTCCCAGTCTGATAATTCCAATGTCTCTGCCATATCTGTGTTTTGTTCTGATGAATCTGTATATCTACCTGTCTGTCGCTCCAATTTTGGGGCAGCAATTTGCCTGTGAACTCACTTCTCTGGCAAATCTAAGTAGAGTTGTTGATGTTCAGTTTGTTCAGCTTCTTAAAGTGTAAGCTTCTTACATGCTATATTGGAAACTTCAAGTCCCCTGATTTACTTTTTGAAGTATACATTCTATTTTAAATTGTTAATTGAACTAGGTATTTATCTTAGTTAGTAATATATTTCATAGTGCTAGCTAAGTGCCAGACAGTATTCTGAAGCATTTATGTCAACTCATTTTGTCCTCATAAGAGTTCCATGAATTAAGTGCTCAATTTACAGATGAGGAAACTAAGACACAGGATACATAACTTTCTGGAGGTCACCAAGCTCAGAACAACTTATATTTCAGTTCATTTTTACTCTATGTAGCTTACAAACTTCTTGAAAAATTGGAAGAACTTGTTCTAACCGATAGAATGTGGCTGAGGTTGAGGAGATGCTTTACCAGTTGGGTGTAAGCCTTAAGAAAGCCAATAGGTTCTGCTTTTGTGCTTTTGGCAGCCCTGAGTCAAGGATGTACAAAGTCTGGCTGCCCCATTGCAGGCACACCTGGATAGATGACAGGAAGAGGCCAGGTCAAGATGGAAAGGCCTTGAGACAGTACAGAGAGAGACAAAGGCCCAGTCATTTCAGCATTCCGGCTGAATCTGACATTCCAGCTGTCCTTGTGAGAGCATCAGACATGGGAATGGATCATCTTGGTAGTGGCAGTTCAGTTGAGGCCCATAAGACTGCAGCTTCAGCCAATGTTAGTTAGATGTTTAAATCTGACTTAGTTCTAGGTCCCATGCTAAAATTTAAGAAAATATAGCTAACTATAAAACAAGTTTTCTGTTCTCAACAGGCATATGTTTTAGTAGGAAAGAGGAACATTAATAATAAAACAAATAAATATATGATCACTAAATTGGAGATGTGGACATAGAACCAAAATCTAAATAATGACTAAAAGTCAGCTAGGCAATGATTTGCCAAAGAGAGTTATACTAAGAAGTGTCACATCCTGAGATAGAGTTTAGATATTTTGTTAATTAAGAAGCCAAACTTCTGCATTATTTAGAATTTTACTTGTTAAATAAAAAGTAACATTTCAATACTGCCTATTTTTCTTTATCACAGTTAATTCAATTTTTCCCATGGGATTTGCTTTAAAATTAAAACATTTTTAAGAATTAGGAAACAGTTTCATTTTTTTTAATTTCATTAAGCAAATTAAGATGAGATACCACTACATTCTTAAGAGGAGATACCACCCTTACACCACCAACTATTGGAGAGTTTGTGGAGCAATAGGACCTCTCATTAATTGCTAGTGCAAATGGAAATGGCATAGACACTTTGGAAGACAATGGCGGTTTCTTACAAAATGAAACATACTCTTACCAGCATGTAAGCTCGGTTATTTTCTCAAATGAGTTGAAAACTTATGTCCAAAAAAGAACCTGTACACAAATGTTTATAGTAGCTTTGTTCATAATTGTGCAAAGTTGAAGCAGCCAAGTTATCTTCAGTAGATGAATGGGTAAATGAACTGGTACATCCATACAATGGAATATTATTCAGTGCTTTTAAAAAATAAGCTATATTTTTAAAGACGTGGAGGAACCTTAAATGCATATTATTACTAAGGGAAAGGAGCCAGTTTGAAAAGCCTACATATTCTATGCTTACAACTGTAAGACATTCTGGAAAAGGTAGAAGTATGGCGACATGAAAATGGTAAGTGGTTGTTGGGCTCGAGGGTAGGGAGGCAGGGAGGAATAGGTGAAGCACAGGGGACTTTTAGGGAATGAGACAATAATGGTTCTGCATGATACAATAATGATGGATATGTCATATATTTTTTTAAAACCTGTAGAATTTGCAACAAAACAAGTGAACCCTAATGTAGACTATGGACTTTAGCTAATAATGTATTAATATTGGTTCATTAATTTGATCAAATATACCACTCTTACACAAGATTTTAATAATAGAGATTTTAATAATAGGGGTTGGAGAAGCATGAAGGAGTATATGGGGACTCTTGTTTTTTCTACTCAATTTTTCTGGTAACAGCCCTTGCCTAAAAAAGTTTACTAATTTAAAAGATCACATGATCATAAGATAAATGACTCATTTCTTTGGTGTATGACTTTTACTTTACAGGTTTCTTGCAGAATGGTTACTGGCTTCAAAAATGGATTCTATAGCTGCAACTTTTGAGGCACCCTGTTGTCTGTTTTGAAACATCCCAGCGTACCCTAGATATGGTCTCTCATAAGCCCTTATTATAAACTGTTCTGGAGTTAGCCTATCTTTAGGCCAAAATGGAAAAGTAGGTCTTTGAAAGGAGAGCCTGAGAGAAGACTTCTTAAGGTATTTTCTATTTAGGGAGTCCAAATGATTCGATGCAATGTGTATGTTGCCCTACATTCTAGGACCTAACAGAGCTTAATGAGTTTAGTTTGTAAAAGTTCATTCATATCTATTTATTCCATATCTGGATCTTTATATTTGGCAGACTTGTTTACCTGTAGTTTAGGCTAATCTTTCTCAAAGTATTTATGAATTGCCTGTTAAATTATAGATTCATGGCCCTTTAGCCTAGTGATTCTGATATACCAGTTTTAAGATGGGGCCCAGACATCTACCTTTTAACTAATTCCTTGAGTTTTAAGGATTGTAGTTTTAGGCCTTGGCCAGTATATAAAAAGTAGTCAATGTCCTGAATGAGTGTAAGAGTTTATGTGGCTTTTCACATTTATTCTCATTTGAATTATACTGGTTCAGTTTACCTGCACATGGTAGAAATTGATACTTCCAATGGGGAAAGTGATTAATCTTGCAACATGCCTCTAAATAGACCATTTGAGCTTGTAATTCTCTTCTCAAGTAACATTGATTTACATTTTATGAAAGCTGAAATTACTCATAATATGGGAAAAGTAATATATACGAGAAATGCCATAAAAATTGTATAAAAAAACTTTGATAAAAAAGTTGTAGATAAATTTAAAAGCTTAGACTCTGTATCCTAATTGTCTGATTGAATTGAACATAAAAATAATGTAATGACAAATCATCTGTTTAAGAAATAAATACTGTGGATAATAGCTGAAGGCCTGAGTTTCATCTAATCTGCATTTTTCAGCCTCTGGCAAAGATTATGACAAAGATTATCACTCTCCTTACTTGTTCATTATTCAATGCATTCCTTTATTTAACAGTGTCTTTTAAGCAAAATTACTATATTAGCTATGTAAGGTACAGTTTGTTGTTAGTTGTCTTGTCTAGATGTGATATTTTATCTCCGTTACTTCACTAAATTTCAAGTTAAGTATTTTATGAAAAATGGAGATTTTCTTCTCTTACTGATTAGTTGATGAGGGCAATAATAACGTTCTGAGTAGTAGTTATAGAAATGTTAGATATTTAAGATACTTTGGGATAAGAAGTTCTATGGGAATTAGATATATTTCTTTAATTTCAACTTTTCTACTCATTTTTATTCTCACTATTTCTTGGCAAATTTTTGTTTGTTCTCAGATTTTTAAAAGTTGAAAAAATTTTTGAAAGAGGTTTCTCATCTTTCCTAGATGTTTCATGGAACAATCACAGAAGAGCTAACCAGTCATGAAGAATGGAGTCACTATAATGAAAACATAATAGAAGATCAAAAAGATTTTGTCTTTATGAAGTTCAGTGGCCTTCATTTAAAATCTATGGAAAATTTGCAATCTTGTATATCTCTTAGAGTATGCATCTTCTCAAACAATTTCATTACAGATATTCATCCACTTCAAAGTTGTATTAAATTAATCAAACTTGATCTCCATGGAAATCAGGTAACAATAGCTATTTCAGATACTTGCATATAAATGAAATTTAAATATGATAAGCATGTTATCTATCTGCAATATTGTCTTAGTCTTTTATCTAAAACATAAACAAAATTTAAAAATAAATGAAAAATATATAAAATATATATAAATGCAGAATTTTAAATGTAAACAAAAAATTTTAAATTAAAACACATAACACATGATTTGGTATTTTTTACTTTTTAAATCTGTAGTCTAGATTAAGAATACTTCTTCAGCTGGGCAGGGTGGCATGTGCCTGTAGTCCCAGCTACTCAGAAAGCTGAGACACAGGATCCCTTGAGCTCAAAAGTTTGAGGCTGGCTGCCGTAAGCCAGGATGATACCACTGCACTCTAGCCCAGAGAGCAGAGCTAGATCTTGTCTAAAAAAATACAAAAACAAAACAACAACAACAACAACAACAACAAAAGCCTTTGACTCTTTCATTCTTTAGTTAAGGAAAGTATTTTAGAACAGTTTAAACAGTCAACCTAATACAAAGGCCTTTTCACTGAACAAAACATATATGATTATGCATTTCATTACACTAATAATGATAACTTGGTTCCAGATGACCAGTGTATGTTTTTCTCCTAGTCATCATTTGGATAATTAGAAGTGCTTTTTTTGCTTATTAACAACTTGCCATTTGGGAAATATTGACTTTTAGAAGACGTATAATGTTTTACCATTTTCCATGCTATTTATAGAAAAGTAATAATATTGGAATTTAAAATATTTTTAATAATATTTCAGATAAAGAATCTACCAGATACCAAATTTTGGAGTGGATTGAAGAACCTGAAAGTCCTCTATCTTCATGACAATGGATTTTCAAAGTTAAAACATATATGTGTATTATCTGCCTGTCCAAACCTCATTGCTCTCACTATGTTTGATTGTCCAGTAAGTCTAAAGAAAGGATATAGACATGTTCTTGTTAATAGCATATGGCCTCTCAAAGCACTGGATTATCATGTGATCTCTGATGAAGAAATCATTCAGAACTGGCACCTTCCTGAAAGATTTAAAACATGTAACCATCGACTTTTCTTTAATTTCTGCCCTGCTTTAAGAAAGGTAATTGGCTTCATTAGGATTTCATTTTAAATAAATTTTATAGAAGTAAAACTTTACCTTATAAGATCTAAGTTATATAAATTCTTTAATATTTTTGTGTCATTTATATAAAATATTACCAACCAGTAAATATATTAGTAATAGTTTTATATCTGAAAATTTCTAAAATTTTGTATGTCTATTGCATAAAAAAAATGAGCATAAAATGATAAAATTGTCGAGAAACAAATTTTTATTTTTTAAATTGAAAGTAGATATCTAATTTATTCAGGTTTTGGTATATGGATGATTCATTGGGAAATATTTGATTATTTTTGCCTTAAAGGACAATATAGATAGATTATGTTGGGAGAAGATAAAATATTCACTTCAACCATCATTATCTGTTGATTTATAAAATATTGGAAGAAGTGTTTAGGAAAACTTGATACATAGTTAGAGGTTGCAGAACACTTATAGGTAAAAATATAAGAAAAACATTCTTTATGACATATGAATGTTAGAACAAATAAATCATATAAGAGTTCAAAAGGGGGGTTAACTCTGCAGCTGTTAGAAAAAATAGGTATAAGAGATAGTAAGTAAAAAAATATATATTGCAGAACAGTGTTTATAATATGTTCTAAATATATATAAATTCATATACATATGTGCTGAAATTTATATATATGTGTGTAGAAAATTTAAGGAAGAATAGAAAATCATTTTGAACAGTGATTACATCTGAATGGGCATATAAACATTAAACAGTGATTATGCAAGGGAAGGCTGAAAATTACTAAGTTAGAAGAATTTTATTACTGCATATAGTTCTTTAAAAATTATGAGTATATTAATGACTTTATAATGGTTTAATAAACTTAGTATTTTTTTGGTGATAATTTTGGAATAGTTTTAATTTTTTTTTAAATGAGGCAGTATTAAGTCTGATGTCTTAACTTGTGTTCCAAAGTAAGAATTTCATTTAGATATTCCAGTTGTGTGGTATGGTGTAATCAAAGGTGAGAACATACATGACCACTTTAAGGACAATCAAATGCCTGAAGTTCATTTAAGGAAGTAATGGAAAATTGAGGGGTGGGTATTGAGAAAGAACTTGGATGACCTGCTAAGGAGTTTAGACTTCTTAAATACAATGAAGATTAACTGAAGTTATTTGAATAGGACAATTAGAATGGTTCTCTCATAGTAGGTGCTCTGTGAATAAATTGTATTGATAAAGTTTTTAAAAGGCAATGAGTACAAAATATTACTAGCAGATTAGTTGGGATTAGAAGACAAATGAGGGCAGGGAGATCGATTACTGTAGGTTAGAAATGATGTGATAGGGTTGATATAGGCAGATAGTAGTGGCAAAGAAGAAGAAGGTGTAGAGGACAGAAACTTGTTCAGTGAAAGCCATTGTGGCATTTTATATATTTTATTCCATCATTCTTTCATCAAATATGTACTGAGGACCTAATATATGAAAGGGATTATGCTGGCTCTTCAACATTCAGTGATAAATAATACTGACAAAGTTCTTGCCCTCATTAAGTCCAGTGGAAAGACACAGAAAATACATAAGCTGAAAACAAAAACAAAAAGAAAACATCAATAGAACATTAGACAGTGTTAGTTGCTAAAGAAAATAAAATTAGGCACTAACACAGGCTGAAAGGGGTAGAGACTTGGTTTACATTAGCTAAGATGAATGGGGAATGCCTTTCTGAAAAAATATTAATATCTTCATCATTTCCTTTCATGTGGAAAAATATTACTCTCATTTCACAGAAGAAAATGAAGTATAGTAAGGTTTAGGAACTTACCCAATATCAGACAGATAGTCACAAAGCTGGGATTTCAGCAGGTCTGTCTTGATTCCACAGCCCTGCAATCAACAATGGCATCACAAATGGCAGACAGTGCAAACACTTGACTGAATTTTTTTTTTAACTGATTGAATGTAAGGAGGAGAATAAGTGAGGATATATTCCTCTAATATTTTGAACATGGGTAATTAGATTAATAACTAACTTAACAGAAATGGCAACATTTAAAGAATTTGGGCAGAAAGATGAGTTCGGTCATGTTTATTTGAGGCAGGATATTGATGCAGAGATATCAGCTACATACTGGAAATAAAGAACTAAAATTCAGAAGTAGTGTTTTAGTCTTGAGGTGCAAATCCAGTAGTCATTTCCTTGAGGTCATAGTGGAAGCCAAGCTTTCTCAGGAAAATATAGGGTTTGATGAAGGCTGAGAACTAAGGACAGAGACTTGGGGCACAGTTTCATTTTGTGGGTAGAAAGCAGCGAATACAATGAGGATAACAGAGAGTTGATCCTCACAGGTAGGACTAAAAAACAGGCATAGCTATTATTATCATTTAGGTTAAGGGAAATAAGTGACTTAAAAATGAAGAATGTTTTTAAATAGTCAAGGAAAATTGGAACTGAGAAAAAAGTATATTGAAAGGTTTTCAATTTTTTAAAATTATTATGGGTACATAATTGTATATATTTATAGGGTACAGGTGGTGTTTTGATACAGGCATACAAGGTATAAACATAAAATCAGAGTAATTGGGGTGCGCATCACCTCAAACATTTATCATTTCTTTGTGTTAGGAACATTCCAATTCTACTCTTTGGGTTATTTTAAAATATATGATAAATTATTGTTAGTAATAGTTACCGTATTGTGCTGCTAAGTACTAGATCTTATTCATTTTATCAAACTGTATTTTTGTAACCATTAATCAACCCTCACTTTATCTCCTTCTCCCCACTACCCTTCTCAGCCTCTGGTAACCATCATTCTACTTTCTATCTCTATGAATTCAATTTTTTTTTAATTTTTAGCTCCCATATATAAGTAAGAACGTGTGAAACTTTATGTGCACTTAACAAAATGTCCTTCAGTTCTGTGTTGTTGCAAATAACAGGATTTCATTCTTTTTTGTGGCTAATACTCTACTGTGTATATGTACTACATTTTCTTTATCCATTCATCCATTGGTGGGCACTTAGATTGATTCTATAACTTGGTTATTGTGAATAGTTTTGTAGGGGGTGCAGATACCTCTTGAATGTGCTAGTTTCCTTTATTTTGGATATGTACCCAACAGTGAGATTACTAGATCATATGGTAGCTCGATTTTAATATTTTGAGGAACCTCCATACTGTTCTCTATAGTGGCTGTATTAATTTACATTCCCATCAGCAGTGCATGGGGATTCCCCTTGAAAAACTTTTTAATGGTAAAGAGGTTATTGCATCTTTGGAATTTTAATAGCTTGCAGGTGCTGGAAATGAATTATAATGGCTTAATCTGTAATTGCCAAATATAGGACCTTTTCTGAGAAAATTTTGGATAGAGGAAAGATAAAGCCTTAACTATAGGCAATAGAATTGATGGAAGATTTTTGTAAGGTGAGGTGGTACTCACTTCAACATATTTTTAAACTGAGGAAAATTATTTTGATTAAAAATAAGAAGATTGAAAATATCAGAAATAAGGAAATAATTTAGAAAAAAACATAGTGGAGAAAGTATGAATGGAAGGCAACACAAACAGAGAAAGCCTTTATGAGATACGGGTATACCAGATGCTAACACAATTTTTGTGGGATGTAGAGATTTAAAGAAATCTTTTTGAATAATAGTTGTTGAGTTTATCTATACATTTTTGTTCATTACTCCCAAGAAGATACAGGCTTATGGTAACATAAAAACTTCCACGTGAATGTTAAAGTGGTTTTATTCATAATAGCCCCAAATTGGAAAACACCCATTCAATGAATGAATGGCTAAACAAATTGATACATCCTTACCGTGGAATAGTACTCAACAATAAAAACGAACAAGTTATTGATATACTTACAGTAACTTGGATGAATTTGTCAGGTCGTAGTTGTCTGTTCTTGGTTCTTAGTGTGCTCTTGGCTGAAGAATGATCAGACACACCAAAGTAAGACAAGCACAAGGTGAAGTTTATTGAGTAGAGTAAGATACATTCACCACAGACAACCAATGGGCCTCTGTCCCCTGTTGTAACAGGAAGGCCCAATTATGGTCTGGTGTTCTGTTTTATATTGCCTAGGCTGGGCCCTCCTCATGGTTCAAATGTCACCATGTCGATCTCCATCGAACCACTTTGCTGGACAGTTGGGAGTTATATAACCTGAGTCTTACTTGTACAGTTACATGCAGATCTTCCATGGCCCTCCCTGAAAACCCTTTTTGGGGGTGAACTGCAAGGTAGATTTAAGCTAATGACATGATAATTAGCCTAAGGTTGTTCTAGGTCACCTTTCAGACCCTGTTGTACCCGTGCTGCTTGGCCCATGGGCTAGGGAATCCTCTGCATTCTTTTGCAGTTGGCTTGCTAAGTTCTGATTGGCAGATTGGTAGGGTGTTCCTTCCTCTCCCAGATGTGGCAATTGCTCAGGGTGCCTACCTTTGTCCCAAGGAGGGCTGGAGGTACCTCACAGTATACCTAATAAATCTTCACAGAATTATGCTATTTTTGTAAAATAATTTCAATAATAGAAAAATTATATTCCCACTGCTTAGCACAGTTAGCCTACTCACCTTTTTATATAACTATTATGTACTGTGTTATAGGTTTATGCACTGTTATAGTTTTATTTACAGTGTTTAATAAAACACAGCCCTCTGGCATCTAAGTGTTTATCAAGTGATCCTTAGAAACACTGATTTAACATTGTACAAAATCATCTGTGCTAGTTGGGGGGGGGTTCACACACATTCCCAATATTTTGTGTGACTATTAAAATGAATACAATATTAAGGCTATTATGTATTTTCAGAAGGATAAAAAGGTAAAAATTATATGGTTTTACTTTATTTGAAATAAACACTTGTGGGATTGATATATTTTACACCTTTCAAAAATATGCTGAGAAAATGTGTGCCAAATTAGGAATTTTTTTTTAAATTTTAGCTTTGTAGTTGACGTATAATAATTGTACATATTTATGGGGTACATGATAATGTTTCAATACATATACTATATAGTGATCACATTAGCATATACATCATCTGAAACATTCATCATTTCTTTATGTTGGGAACATTCAATATACTCTTTCTAGCTATCTGAAACTATATAATATGTAACTGCTAACTGTAGTCATCTTACAGTGTACAGAACACCAGAACTTATTTCTCCTATCTAGATGATTCTTCTTTTAACAAATCTCTCTATATCCCTCTTTTCCCCTCATCCTTCCCAGACTCTAGTATCCTCTGTTCTACTTTTTACTTCTATGAGATCAACTATTCTGATGGAAAAAAATTACAAATAAAATAGAAAAATATAGATTTTAAGGACCAGATATATGTAGAACTAAAAACATGGAAATAGGAAAGAAAGAAAAATTTAAAAAGTAGGCATTTAGAATATGAAATTAACTAGGAAAGAATTTCTTTGCATAATTTTATATGGAGTAAAATATAATTTTAGAATAAGGTTTTCGAACTACTCTTACTGTCAGTATGTAAAGTATTGTCTTTTGTATGAGTCATATTGCAAAAGTCCTTACTAGTCTTCCTTTTAATGCTTCACTAAATTTTATATCAGAATTAGCAATAGCTCCTGTTTAATTTCATGCCAGTGGTATAGATTTTTCATTATTCTACCACCTATCTTATTGATTGTTGATAGTTTTCTCCTAGGCATATGTTGTTCTTTGTCAAGTTTTTGCTATAATTACTTTTACTGAATAGAACATGTTAGTACTAATTGTCTTTTATAGTTGATTTATTTATTTTATAATTTTATATTATGTTAGTTTGGATAAATTTTTTAGTACATGCCTCTCTTTAGACTGAATTTTATGGGTATCAAATGTAATAATGGAAGCCCTTTGTAAACTCTAAAACATTATATCATTTTATGGATTACTAAAATCTGTTAACAGATAACATTGTTTGTATGCTTGAAACCTCACAACAACACAGTGAAATAGTGCCATTATTATCTCCATTTTACAGATGATGAAAACAGGGGACAGATAGATTATTTACCCTATATCACACAGCTAGCAAGTGGTAGAATTTGGATTTAAACACAGGTAGTTTTTCTTCAGAACCATCACTCCTCTATGCACTGTCTCTTAGAGGATTCCTCCATTTGTCTTCAGATATCAAATGGTTTATAGCATTTGTACAAGTTTGCAGCAATATCTTTCTTGGCATTTTACAAGATAATTGTTTTATGACATCAGCTTAAGTGTAGTCTTGAGGTTACTTGCTCTCTGGAAGGGTTGAAACACTGCCCATAGCTAATGAATATTCTGCTTATCTCTTTAAAGAGAAGGAATTATTCATGACTTAATAGGAAACCGGACTCTTTACTGTAAATGATAGTGGGCGCTTAATGGTTCTCTACTGATGAGAACTACATCTTACAGGACTGCTTGAGCCTAGTCATCTAAATTGCCTCCTGTTTTCTTGTTCCTCATTCTCTCTCCCCCTCACTTATACACATTTACATACTTAAACTCAATGTCCCTTTCACCAAGCTACATATAAACACCGTGAGCCCAAATGCAATTAACAGAGAAATATAAAGATTTATGGAGGTCACCTCTATACTAAAAACCAATAAAGGATAATGTTTTTAAAAATTACTATTTCTTAAAGGTAATTTTTTTTTTGATGTAATGAAGATGGGACTTGCTGTGGTCTGAATGTTTGTGGTTCTTCCAAAATTTATATGCTGACTCTTAATCCCCAGTGTGGTGGGATTTGAAAGTGGGGCCTTTGGGAGTTGATTAGCTTATGAGGATAGAACCCTCATGAATGTGATTAGTGTCCTCATAAAAAAACACTCTGTAGAGATCCCTTCCCCTTTTCACCATGTGAGGACACGCCGGAGAAGCAACATCTATGAACCAGGGATTGGCTTTTACCCAACACCAAATCTGCCAGCTTCTAAAACTGTTGACAAATATTTTTGTGTTGTTTATAAACTACCCAGTTTGTGATATTGTGTTATAGTTAGCTTAATGGACTAAGATAGGACTTAATCAAAGGAAGAAACTAGGGTGGCCTGGCTTTAACTAAGCTATTCTTCCTGATAAATATAAAAAAATAGCAGGAACTAGAGGAAATTCTACAATCCTCCTATCTGTTCAGGTCAATTATGGACCAAGTAATAGGATCCATTGTTACAGATCACAGAATATGTTTCATTGAGAGGCTCATGTACAGTCAGGATTACAATAAATAGCAAACAGAACTGATATGTAGCAGGGCTCATCTGAGATAGAGTAGTCAGGAGCTTCAGAAAAGAGCTTAGACTCAGCCACATAACTTAACTGGAACAGTTGACAAGCTACTTAGAAACTCATATATGAGAAACCTGGCCTTTGACAGAATAGTTTCAACACACTGAGAAGAAATATGTAAAATGATGAGAAAAAAATGTAAGACATGGAAGTCAGATGTCTTGTAAGACAAGATGCAAGATGTCTTACATCTTGTCTTACGTCAAGACAAGGATTCCAGAAGTAAAGAAGAGTTAGAGGAAAACAGAGAGGAACGGTATACAGAATTGAAAGGAAGTATTTCAAGATGGGAATGTCCAATGTTAACTATGTTAAAAATAAAAAGTGTTCCTGGGATAGTAAAGGTAGAAGTCAGTGGGCTGAAATATAGGAAGGGAGGGAATGGGAGAAACAAATCGGGAATTCTCTTTGAAGAATTTGGGCTTTTAATTGTCATTTCTTAATTTTCATAAATCAGATATAAAGGATGTAGGGTTGGGATATGAGTGCTTATTTGTATGTATGCATTTTAAGGATTAGTGAAGTTACATCATATTTATAGATGACAGCATAGTCCAATAGAAGGAAACTAATTAAAAATAGAGTTGGGACTCATAACGGTAACAGAGCACCAATCTTGGACAAGAAGAGATACAGGAATATAGTTAAATTTGTATGGAATAAAGGAGAATTAATGGATGGAGTTCAGACTTGATGGCCCTATTTTCTCTGTAGAAAAGGAAGTGAGATGTTAGGAAGTTCTAAGGAAAGAACTTGAAAAGCACTGAATAGTATTAAAGTATTTGCAGTTGCTGTTGATAGAAAAGGAATCAAGCCAGGGCCAAGTAAAAAATTTACTAATAACAATGAGTGTTTGATCTGTGTTTTGAATGTTAGAGCATTGATAATCTTCAAAAGAGATTCCTTAGAATGTAAATGTCAGCTTATTTATTTATTTCACATTCAAAACATAATAAGTCAAGTGATCAATGAGAATTGCGAGTCTATGAAATTTAAAAATTTTCAGGGAAGCTCCTTCTTAAGGGCGATATAGAATATCTTTTCCAAGGATATGTGATGTGTTCCAATAAAAGTATCCAACATTTTAGTTAAGCTACAACAAAATTTTAAACTAATGTAAATTATTTTATGAATACAATATATATTATTATTCTTTATGGGGATCCACAGAGTACTTTTGGTATTTCCCTGGACACTTGTTCATGCCATTATCTTTCAGAGATCAGGAATGATTATGGTCAAAATTGTATACATAAGTTATCAGATTAGGAGAAGAACCTTGAATGGAAAAAGTTATTATCAAGAATCTTGCATTTTGTGTGGAGAATTGAAATTATTTGATGCTGCTAATTTTTATTCTTTTACTCTAATAAAGTTAGTATGAAAATGCATTAATTAACTATTATGCCTGTAAGACCCTGTGAACATTTTGTTAGTTTATTTATACCATTAGATTACCAAGATTGAAATATCTTTGGGAAAAATCTTCATGAAAGATAAATTATTGAATATATTTTCTTCATACAGGGAACAACCTATGAGGAAGAAATTGATAATATTAAATATATTATTTCAAAAATTAATGAAATTCTGGCTCATAATTCACCAGTTTTGATTGTTCAAAGATGGATACGTGGTTTCTTAGTTAGAAAAAATTTGAGGTATGTTTTTTCTTCTATACTGTTTGAATATTGACATAAGATGATAAAATAAGTGATAAAATCAATTCTTCAATAATTTTAATTTTTGTATTCTCTATTATCAATATGCTATAGACTATTTGATCTAGTTTTAAGGAAAATACCACACTCTATAGTAATATATTTTATAATATTTAGCATATTCAAAATTTGATATTTTTAAACTTTTTCTTTTAAATTTATCATGGAATAACCAGTTAATAAAGTTTTTATTAATAATTATCAGAATAATTCTGACAGATTTTTATTAAACTTAAAGATATCAGTCAAAAGCATATATTGAATTTCTCTCATGTAATAGGATATAATAGAAATATAAGCCATGAACTAATGCGATACAATAGAAATATAAATCATGAAACGTATATATGAGGATTTTATATTTTGTTTAGAAGTGTTTGCTGAAACATCTGTTACCACATACCTATATTATCCTTTAGTGAGTTGTATTTTTCTCTCTCCTTCTTTCTTGCATCTTTTGCAGTTGCTAATCTTTGCAAATAAAGGGAAACTTTTCTTGCTAGTATCTGTCAATACTGTACTTGTGGAGATAAGATAGGATAGTCTGTCATCAATTTATATGTGTTGGCCGTACCACACATCAAATATATGAAAAAATAAATGAATATTTTCATATAACTTATTTTTAGTTATAAATTGTGAAATTCAGAATATGGAAATGAAATTTGGCCCTGAAATATAGGTAGGATTAAAATTAATTTGGAATAGGACAATGGATGTTATCTGAGAAAAGAAGATTAGTAAGTTTCACTGAAATGAAATTCAACATTCTGTGGTAAGGCAGAGTTAATGCCTTCCTACATTAGTCTGTTTGTGCTAAAGTGGTTCAGATAGTTCTGATAAAGAGAAGAAAGTATGACGGACAAGTGGCAAAACTGACCATAACACAGTGCCTGCAACTTCTGAGGAGTAGTTTCATATACTTTCAAACCGAGGTCAAAGTATGAGAGACAATGAGCTTGCAAATAGGGACAAGTCAAACCATCTGGAATAAAGGATATGGAAAAGGATCAGGCAATTGCTGACAAGTGCTTATTAAAATATTATTTATGTCTTATATTTTCCATTTAAATTTAGTATGTACTGTATATAAAATAATAATCTAGTAAAAGGACTTGTCTTAGGTTTATGCCCTTAGGATTTAGTTTTTCTTTCTCAGAATCAAAGCTCCTTCTGATATTCAAGATAAAAACTTTGTTCATGAGAACTGTCTCTGAAAACTTAGAATGTGTGAGTGGAGTTTGAATGACTTTTATGGGGAGAGATGTCAATAATATATCATAGTGGTTCAAGACAGACTGATTTGAATTCTTTGCCTCCTTAAAGCTCTGTTCCATTAGGTACATGACTTAACTACTCCGAAGCTGAATTTCCTCATCTGTAAAATCGTAAAGAGCAGAGGCTAACAGCAGTACTTACTTCTCTGTTTGCTTGTGGGAATTGAGATTTTGAATATATGCACATAGCACCTAGCAAAAGTAGATATTACATTCTTATTAGGTGATTTTTTTAAAAAAGAATCATTATTGTTGTTAGTTATATCTTTTGTTATATCTTGCTCTCTGTGTTATTTGACTCCATGGGAAACTTTCCTTGGATTTCTTACCCCCTTCATATTACATTTTCCATAGTGTGCACAAGTGTTTTTTTTTTTTTTAGTAAAAATCAAATCCTTTTATTCATCAATTTAAAATCTTCCAATGGCTTTCAACTTGCTTAGGACAAATATCTGATATTTGCCTCTACAGTGTATAACACATACTTTTGTTGTCATGAGAACTTACTGTATTGTAGTTGTCTGTATAATTATATATCTCCAAATGTACTTTAAGATCTGTGAGGCATAGAGTCTACATCTCTGTTTTCCACTCTGTATCTCTGGCATTTAAAAAAATGCCTGACACATGTTAGGTGCTCAAAAAATATTTGCTGAATTGATAAATACATCAATAAATGGAGAGGCTGTGGGAGGCGGAATCTGAAAAGTATCTCTGGATTCATCTTTGGGAAAGTGAAAGAAAGAACTGGGAAACATGAAAAACTTCCCTGAGAGGGACCGATGGATTCCCACAACCTAGGGGTCCAAATGATTAGTCCTCTTGTATGTCTATTTCTAGCCTTGGGAAATGTCTTCCCACACCTACATATTTTGAATCTTGCTTGACATTTTTCACTCAAACTGCTTGAAATATCATATACAGCCTAAATTTTAAAATTATAATACTATTGATTAATGCTATTATCTTTTAGAGTTACAGTATTTCTAATATAAGTGATAGGATGTAAGGGAAGTACATTTTTGTTTTAGAATGAAATATTGTAATCACACTGACAGTCTCCAAAACCTAAGTAAGGGCAGCTATATTGAGGTCTTAGGGAGGATAACTGGTTGGATTAACGGGTTGTAAAAAAGGTAAAAGAATGGAAAATAATACAGGAAACAAATATTTATTAAATGTGCAGTATATGTAAAGCACCATAGTTGGTATTTTAATCCACTTCATATCATTTAATGCAATAAAGCTTTTGAGTTTTTTCTGTGTTTTCTATTAAAATTTTGCAGATTAAACATTAAGAATTTAAGGCTGGGCATGGTGGCTAAAGGCTATAATCCTAGCACCCTGGGAGGCTGAGGCGGGAGGAATGCTCAAGGTCAGGAGTTTGAGACCAGCCTGAACAAGAGTGAGACCCTGTCTCTACTAAAAATAGAAAGAAATTGGCTGGACAACTAAAAATATATAGAAAAAATTAGCCGGGCATGGTGGCATATGCCAGTAGTCCCAGCTACTCAGGAGGCTGAGGCAGATAGATTGCTTGAGTCCAGGAGTTTGAGGTTTCTGTGAGCTAGGCTGATGCTATAGCACTCTAGTCCAAGCAACAGAGTGAGACTCTGTCTCAAAAAAAAAAAAAAAGAATTTCAACTTGATGTAGGAAAGGTATACAATGTCAGACAGCTATTATGTGTTGGCCATTTGTGATCAGTTGTGAAAAGATGAAAGTATGCATATTAAATCTGTGAATGTCAGATTCTGTTGTTTAACACATTCCAAATTCTGTTCTCCTTTTGCTTTTCTAACCACAGCCCTGAAATCAGCTTTCCAAAGACTTCAGTTCTTTCAGTAGAGAATGGTATTTGGAAACTAAGCTCTCAAAACTACATGTGTTCATTGCTATTGGGGTGTCATGGTTCCTAAGCCATTTCAGCAAAGAGAATAGAAAATAGATCATTTTTTCCATCATGATTTCATATTAATACCTCAAATGCTAATCCAACACAGAAGGTTCTTCAGTGACTTCATTCAACATTATTATACTTACCTTCTACCATGAAAATTCTGGTTTCTTACATCATTAATAATTTTACTTATTAGCTTAATCCTACAATACACACAAAATGCTTTTAGGATTGTTCCATATATATTACAATCAACAACATAATAAAATTTAAGATTTGTTGCAGGATTTTTTGTTGTTAGACTAGATATGTTTAGTTAAAATATATTATTGAATAGTTATTTAGATTTATTTATCACTGAGTTATTATCTAATGATTTTTAATTTATCTTTTTAATTTTAAAAATAGTTCTTACTGTAATCTTCTGTTTTTCTTAGGGTACTTTCTGTTGTATTCACTTGTAATTACACTTTTCTAGTTTAGTCTTTATATCTAAATTGAATTTGTAAATACTGATTCTTTTTCTATCACTCAATTTCTATGTTTATCCAATTCTAGTTTATGTTGCTCTTACAAGTCTCATACAATTTTTTTTTTTTGAGACAGAGTCTCACTCTGCTGCCCGGGCTAGAGTGAGTGCCGTGGCGTCAGCCTAGCTCACAGTAACCTCAAACTCCTGGGCTCAAGTGATCCTACTGCCTCAGCCTCCCGAGTAGCTGGGACTACAGGCATGTGCCACCATGCCTGGCTAATATTTTCTATATA